>JAOTRR010086703.1:0-10225 GCA_028570945.1 Gogo arcuatus
GTTCCCACACTCGTTCCCTCACTCACTCATTCACTTGTTCCCACACTCGTTCCCACACTCGTTCCCTCACTCACTCATTCACTTGTTCCCACACTCGTTCCCTCACTCACTCATTCACTTGTTCCCACACTCATTCCCACACTCGTTCCCACACTCACTCATTCCCACACTCGTTCACTCATTACCCCACATCATTTTCACACAGTAACTCTCTCTCTCTCTCTCTCTCTCACCTAGAATGTGGTAAATGTCCCAAGGGACTTTGAGGGCTGCAACACACTGAGAAAATACTTTGGACAGCTGCACTTCCTGCAGAGTCGTGTTCCAATGGCGAAGGGACAGGAAGCAGCTGCACCAGTGACATGGCAAGTCAAATTAGAAAAAGAAATGAATTGTGAGAATGTCATGTCTGTCTGCTGTCCATCATGAACTTCATCATGAACATTCTATCCCATAGTTTCCTTTTCCCTTACTGTTGCTCTTTCTGTTGTTCATCACAGGATTGACATCTTTTCAGGAAAGCAAGTCACTCATGAAGACATCAACTATGAGCAGGCCTGTGTCCTTTATAACCTCGGTGAGACACACGTACATCCACATGTTCTGTCACACATACATCTCCGAGGGGAAAAAAACAGACCACAAGCAATGTTTTTTTTGTTTTCTTTTTTTCTTGAAGGTGCTTTACACTCTTATCTGGGAGCCATGGATAATAGAGTTTCTGAAGAAGTGAGTACACAACACACACACACACACACATTCCCTCCCCCAATTAAAGGCGGGATCAGTGAGTAATTCTTGAAGGAAGATGGTTAGGTTTCAGTTTTTCAAAACAGTTGAAAGAAAATCACTGACTGTACCTTTAAGGGGCAACAAGTGTAACTCTAACTGGCACCTTTTCATTTTGCCTTTCCATTGATCAAACAGAAGTGAACTATACACTACAGGTGTAGGTACCTTCTGTAGCTAGCTACCATTGTGTGTGTGTGTGTGTGTGTGTGTGTGTGTGTTGTAGGGGATGAAGACGTCCTGCACTCATTTCCAGTGCGCTGCAGGGGCATTCACTTACATCAGAGATCATTACAACTCTGCCTACAGCTCTGATCTAAGCCACCAAGCATTGTCCGTCAACATCAGTCTAATGCTGGTGAGGAATGCACACAAAATTTAAAACTCATAATATTATTGTAACACAGATTGTTTTAACGATGGTATTATTAAACCTAACCCTGGTTAATTGCTCTCCATTATCCGGTTGTGTCTTGATAGGGTCAGGCTCAGGAGTGCCTCCTAGAAAAAACACTGTTGGACAACAGGAAGAGCTTCTTGACAGCACGCGTTTGCGCCCAGGTGCAAGAGTGTGTTGATGTTTCTTGTATATATTTATGTGTCTGTTCTTCTTTTGGTAGCTCTCTTACTCTCTCAACACCTTTTCTGCCTGCAGGTGTGTGACTACTACAGGGATTGTATGCGAGTGTTGGAGAGCTCAGACTGTGTGTCTGAGAAGAAGGAGTGGAGGAAACTCCTCTGTATGAAAATCAGCTATTTCAGTGCAATTACACACGTGAGTGGGAGTGACATCTCTAACATTTCACAAGTTGTTTAAAAAACACTGTGTATTAAATGCCATGAGCCATGGAGTTGTTTTTGCTCTTTTAGTTACACATGGGCAAGCACTCTGAGGAGCAGCAGAAGTACGGTGAAGCTGTAAGTGTTGTTTATTTGTACATCAAGGCAAAAAAAAAAAAATTATCCTTAATAAATTGTGCTTTGTAACATTTCTGTTAAATAACCTGAATACGATCTTTTACCATACATCTCTATATGTTATTTTCTTTATGATTATGAGACATAAGTAAGTAAGGCTGGGAATTTAAGAGCATAACATTTTGAATGTTTATTAAATATATCAAAAGATATGATTCTCCCCCGATAGGTTGCATACTTCCAAAGCTCTCTATGCAAACTTAATGAAGCTATTAAGCTCAGCAAGGTAAGATCACTTTATCACAAAAATACTTTCCACGCCCATTTTCTGCATGATCAACATCACGACCTTTTCCGCCGCAGGGTCAGCCGGACTCGGTACAGGAAGCTCTGAAATTCACCATAGACGTCATTGGTGGAAAGTAAGATCTGTACATGAAACCGTGTATAATGATCACAAAAGGAAGAGGTTTAGCCTAAGCATCAGAGAAGATGTTTTGTTTAGAAGATGACGATGTTTTATAAGTTTTAGATGTCACTGTGTTTTGTGTCTGTTGCGGTAGATTTAACTCTGCTAAGAAGGACAACGACTTTATCTACCATGAATCGGTTCCTAGTCTGGACACACTGGCTGCAGTGAAAGGTAGATCAGATGTTTTATTAAACATAACTGATGCAGGCATGTCCACTCCAGTGGATATAAAAAGTTTACACACCCCTGTTAAAATCGCAGGTTTTTATGATGTAAAACATGAAACCAAGATAATCATGTTAGATCTTTTCCACCTTTAATGTGATACAACACATTAAAGACAAACATAAAGACAAAACTTACAGTAACCTGGTTGCATAAGTAACCATAAGTGCTTTTATGCTTGTGCTCAGAGTTAACCAATCATTCAAACTCGTGTTCAGTAGTAATAATGAAACACCTGTCATCAGTGAAGTGATTCTGATTAACCCCAAATATAAGATCAGCTGTTTTTCTTCACATCTTCTTGGTGTTTCATCTGAATGCTGAAGTCTTGGTCCTCAAAGAGCTTACAAAGCATGTGCAGGATTTCACTGTGGAAAAGTATCGATCCGGAGTAATGTACTACACCGCACAAACAGGAAGTGCAGTGTAATTTCACTGTACATCATGTAGTGATACCTGATGCTCAAGCAGGAGAAAATGTTTTCAGTTTTCAAATGTTATGTTGTGTAATTCCACTGTATGCCATTCCATGTGGCTCAAAGTACATACTCAACATAACATCCACATGCCAGCACTTTCCTATGAAACTGCATTGTTGCATCCTTGGCACTTGGACCCGTCAATTGCTGCTTGCAGCTGTAGTCATGGGAAACAGAAAGTACACCCTCTTTCAATTCTTTGTTTTTATTTCCCAAGGCCTAAATAACACTTGTGTGGTCCGCACCAACCTCTATAAACAAAACAAGTAACCTCAAGTGACAACAAAAACACAACATATTTCAATATGCAGTCATTTCTTCCCAAAAAGTAAACCAACATTCAGAAACCAGGTGGAGAAAAACTAAGTGCACCCTATAATTCAGTAACATGTAAAACCATCTTCAGCAACAATAACGTGAAGTAAATGTTTTCTGTAAGAGTTTATCAGTCTCTCACATTGTGTTAGAGAAATTTTGTCCAACCCTTCTTTACAGGATTGCTTCAGTTCATTAATGTTTGAGAACATTCATTTATGCAGAGCTCTCTTAAGATCCCACCACAGCATCTCAGTGGGGTTGAGGTCTGGACTTCGACTTTGTCATTCCAACACCTTGATTTGTTTCTTCTTTAGTCATTCAGATGTCGATTTGCTGGTGTACTCAGGATCATTGTCCTGTTGCATGACTCAATTTCAGCCCAGATTAAGCTGCTGGACATATGGTCTCACATTTTTCTCAAGAATATTCTGGTATAAAATGAACTCCATTGTTGTCTCAATGACTGCAAGTTTCCCAGGTCCTGTGGCTGTAGAACAATCCCAAGTCATCACCCCCCATCACCATGGCTCACAGTTGGTATGAGGTGTTTGTGATGATATGCTGTGTTTGGTTTTCACCAGACATGGCACTGTGCATGATGACCAAACATCTCCACCTTGGTCTCTTCAGCCCAAAGGATATTGTTCCACAACATTTTTGGTTTGTTCAGATGTAATTCTGCAAACCTAAGTTATGCTCCATATTCTTTTTTGGAGAGAAGGAGCTTTCTCCTAGCCACCGTTCCACAAAAGCCATATTTGTTCGGTCTTTTTGATTGTGCTGTCATGAACATAAATATTTAATGTGCTTACAGAGTCCTGTAGGTCACATGCTGTAGCTCTTGTGTTTTTCTTTATATGTCTGAGCATTAAATGGTCTGACCTTGAACTGAATTTGCTGGGATGCTCACTCCTGGCAAGATTGGCAGCTGTCTTGAAGGCTCTCCATTTGTAAAGATGGTGAATTTCAAATTGTTTGGAGATGGCCTTATAACCCTACCCAGATTGATGAGCAGCAAGAATTGCTTCTCTGAGGTCCTGGCCTTCTTGGCATAATGTAGACACAAACCTGAGTGCTCCAGAACACCAAACTGCCTAATGGTCTGCTTTTATTGAGGTAGTCACACTTCTTGATAATTAACTAATTTTGTGCATTTCATTAGTAACACCTGGCTACTAATTACGCTCTTAATGATTGTGGAAGTAGGAAGGGTGTACTTATTTTTTCCCCACCTGGATTTTGAATGTTTGTTTACTTTTTGGGAAAAATGACTACATATTGAAATCTGTTGTTTTTTTAGCTGTTATCAACTGAGGTTATTTGTTTGTTTATAGACGTTGAAGTGGATCACACAAAGCGTTTGCAATTTTAACAAAGTGTGTAAACTGTTTATATCCACTGTTGATGACCTTAGATGCCATTGTGATCATTTGACCTCTTCGATGTAGGTGCTCCTCTGGTAAAGCCCCTCCCTGTCAACCCCGCTGACCCCAACACCACTGGTCCTGACCTCTTCTCCAAATTGGTTCCTATCGTAGCTCATGAGGCTTCATCAATCTACAGGTTATTTTCAGAGGATGAATCAAAAGCATTACTTTTTCTGCCCAATAATTTTTTTTCACCATCAATTGTGAAATATTTTATTTACATGATGGGTTTCCTTACTCAGTACAGTGCAGTCAGATAATTGCTTTAATTTTGTAGTAAAGACAGAATATACAATAAGAGCTTTAAAAAGTCAGTCCTTTCTTTACAAAAACCTGTCTTTCTTTTTTTTAGTGAAGAGAAGGCCAAACTGCTTCGTGAAGTGATGGCGAAGATTGATGAAAAGAACCAGATTTTAGAGTAAGGGACACACTCAAACACCATGTCTTCATATCTGCACATTTTAATATGACGGAAGGGCCACAGAACATCAGTACAAAGTTATTCTGACTGATCGTGATGTAAATCATACTAAAGCTTTATGGGAGAGTCACGTGTTAGATAGCGCTCTCCATCACCATCATCATCATCATCATCACAGAAAGCTTCATCTAATAAACTGTTGCGCATTTTTAAATCTGCTATGTGAAGAGTTTATCATACAGGTCCCTGTGCAAGTTATTACTATAGAAATGATAATGAGATTTGAGAATGTTTTACAGTGCTGTGGTATGAAGATAATATAAACCATTTGTTATAAACACATTACAGTTAGACAACATCAGTACAAGCTTCAGATGTCACTGCTCATGCAAAAACCAGTACTGTTCATTTTTAGGCTGTAATAAAGACAAGCTTTATTTAGTTCTTGTAGTCCATATGGATTATTCTAAAACCTTTTTTTAAAATTCTTTAGGGGTTTTATGGACTTGTTGAACTGTGATTCAGTGGATTTGGACATGTTCAACTCTGTTCCTTCGGTGTTATTGGAGAAATGTGCATCACTCAGCGTTCAACCAGATGCAGTGAAGAGATTAGTGCAAGCCATGCAGGGTGTGTAGAGCATCCCCGGACACATGAGCATCTACAACAGACCACTAGAATGGAACTTTACTGACATACACACTTGTACATACAGCACAATTGTGAATATTCATTAATATGTTAGAAATATCTCTGTATTTGTGTTACATAGTTGTGTTATGGCCACTCACCTGATTATGCTGTGATTCACTCTTAGTATATGATCATGTGACTGTATGATCATGTGCACAGCTTTGTCCAGTGTGTACACTGACGTGGGCTCTGAACTGGAGGAAGTACGTAATGCACTGGAGGAGGATGAGGCAGGGGAGAAGACTTTGGTAAATGTGGTTGGGGAGAAAGGATTGCCTCCCAGGCCTCCTCAACTAACAGAACTCCAAAAGGAGTTCAGGAAATATGAGACAGCGCATCAAGTAGCCAGCCAAACCAATACTGAGCTCCACAAAGCCATGAACCAGCACATCCCAAACCTGCGTCTGCTGCAGGGACCACTGGATGAGCTGAGGAAGAGCCTGCCTCAGCCACAACTAAGTCAGGGTGAGGCGCTGTGTGCGTGTGCATGTGTGTGTGTGTGACAAAGAAGTATATATTTTTGGTGAGTAGAAAATAAAGCCATAATTGTGCCTGTACTCCACATGTGCTCAAATAGTACTACAAACTTTTATTACTAAAAATGACATGACAATCATGTTGGTGTTTTTTTTTCTTTAGTTTTGTTTGCTTGTTTGTTTGTTTTTTGTGGCATGAGACACTGTCATGTCAGAATGCAGATGCATGTCTGCTGGTTTTTGTGAAATATGGCAAATCTGTTATGGTTTAGTGTCCATTTCAGATGATGGAGTGGATCCGGTCAAAATCAGTAGACTGATGAATCAAGAGAAACGTAAACGAAAAACCAGCTGAGGTCCAAAGAAAAGTTCCTTGAAACCCCTTCATGAAGACATATTTACCACAGAATTGGGCATATTTCAATTGTACATATTTTCAAATACTTGTAACCAATTTATTATTGTTGTTGTGTTACATAAGCAGAGGTTCAAGTGTTGCTATTAAACTGACCGGTGCATGTATATGTCAGTCTGTGGTATGTTGCATACATGTATAGGTGTGTTTGAGTGTGGATGTCAGTGACTCTGTCCTTGTCCCTTAGAGGACATGTCATCCTTGCAGACAATGAAACGGATCTGTGGTAAAGTTGATGAGATGCATAAGCAAAGGATCTCATTTGAGAAGGAACTTCGTGACCTCATTCAGAAAGATGACATTACAACTATTCTAGTGACCACTGAACGGTCGGCGATAAAGGTATGGTCTGCAGGACCAATTATGTCATTAGTAACTTGTATTTCGCTAGTGTCTTTTGACCAATTCCTATGACAATGTCTGTCTTAGGCCTTGATTGAGGAGCAACTGCAGAAATATGGCCAATTGAAGGGATACATTGATCAGAACCTAGCAGCCCAGGATAACATTATTAAAGCTTTGACAGAGGCTAATGTGCTGTGCGCCACCATCCGAAAGACCCTCAGTGTCACACAACAAGAGTATGTGTATTTGCATTTTATTTGTGTCATTGGGAATGAATATCCATAGATGTATGTAGTAGACGCATAGACAGTTATGGTTGTAACCCACATGGCTTGATCTACAGATGGAACAGCTCTGTACAGTCTATGGTGGCTTCGTATGAAGCATATGAAGACCTGGTGAAAAAGGCAGAGGAAGGTAAAAGCTTCTATCATGACCTGGAAAAAAAGATATCCAACCTTCTGGACAAAGTTAAGACCATCTGCCAGAGCAGAAAAGAGGGGAGAACTGCCTTGTTGGGAAGGTAAGGAAGACACAGTTAGGATGGCAGCACTGGCAGATACTTTATCTTGTAGAGTAAAAAGAATACATGTTTAATACATCCACAGAGGATAAAATTAAAGTGAGACTGTTCCCCACTGATACTCATACATTACTCATTTTGACTTTGTTTTATATTTCTGCCTTGTTTCCATAGGGAGGTAGCAAAAGTGCCTCCTCCTAGACCTACTGCTCAGAAACCAGTGTTTGGCAATAAAACCCCAGGTCCTCAATCTGGCACCGCCAGTATGGAGGCTTCTGTTTCTTCCTTTAGCCTTGGACAGGATGTACCCCAGAAACTGCACAGCCTGCCCCCAGATATGGCCTTAGCTAGAGGTCCACCACTCCCTAACACTGGTCCCCATGGACCAATCCCTCTCACTTGGCCCCCAGGGGCAGCCACTCCTCCATTTTCAAACCAGGGAACGCCACAGTACACACCTACTAAACAACCCCCTTATGGCCAGGTTTCAGGAGTCCCACAACCAATGGTGCCAATTCAGCATCCTTCCAGTTATATTGTACCTCAACAATTCCAGTCTGGTCCATCCAGAGGCATGACACCAGTTCCACCACAGATTAATCCTCAAAATACTTCACAAGTGCCTCATCAGGGCTATATCCCAGCACCCTGGCAGAAATCACCAAGTATACCCTTTCCTATTGTTTCAGCAAACTATACTATGCCCCCTGAGATGGGACAATCTGCTGCAAGACCAGGACTGCCTGGACCTGTTCTCATGTGTGGTGGACAGGGTCAATACATGCAACCTAGCATGCCTCAGTCCTCTTCTGCTCAACAAGTGACTCCAGAAACACTGTACCAAGGTTTCCCCCAACAGCCTGGACATGGCATAACCTCTCAAGCACCTAGGGTTGCCTTTTTTGGGCAAAACCAGCCATCCTCCCATCCTGGACAGTTCCAGTCTCCAGTGCCACCTCAGAGCCAGTCTCCAGTGCCACCTCAGAGCCAGTCTCAGCCAATCCCAACTACTGCTTACTGGCCTATTTTAGGTGCACACACTCAATCCCAGCCTGGCTTACCAATTCAGCCTGGGCTTCTCTCAGTTACACAGGCTTCCCTTCCTGGGGAAGCTAAAGTACAACCATTTCCTCCTGGTCCTGTAAACCAGTTTCAAGCAAGGCAGTCTACACAAAACCACCCCCAAGCTCATATGGGTAATGTTCTTCCCTTCATTCCATCTTCTCAACCTCAACAAATGCCTGGGTCCTTCCAGACTACTAACAAACAAACACCTTTATCGCAACCTACCACTCAGGTACCCTTCAGCCAAAATCTCCCAATGCCTTTTGGTTACCAGTCCTCTGATCACTCTCATATGCCTCAGAGAATTGCACTACCAGAGGGTAACATGTATTTTCAGGGTGGAACACCTCACAGCCAAGCCCAGCCCCTTCCATCTCAAAACATGTCTCAGCAGCCCACTACTCAGTTTAGTCCCATGTTTCAGACAGGGAATCCTCTTCAAAATCAAAATATTCCACCTCAGAATAATTCAACTTCTGGACCAACTACTGTCCCAGTCATGGACAATCCAAATCCACCTGCACTTGCTGGTATACTTACACCTTCCCCAGCTCACCCCTTACCCTATAATCAGACTAGGCCTGTCCTGAAGCCTTCATCCTCTGAGAATTCATTCAGTGTCACAGAGAATAAACAGGGATTCCAGCAGATAAATCCATCTCATGGGGCTATGAATCATGATTGCATTCAAGACCAGATGGACAAACTCAGCATTGCTTCCCAGGGAGAAGCTTCTAATTGTGGAGAAGATAAAGTTAAATAAAATAAGATAAAAATATAATCCAAACTGGTGTAATGTCAGCGAATAACAATCTCAAGTTCATGATCAGTCTCTAATCTTAACCAATCAAATTAGAATCTTAAAATGGAATGTGGGAATAACACCAGTGAGTCCACAATGTGTGCATCCAGAGCCAATTACAGTGTGAGTACAGCTGATGGGACCCGAGAGGTTTTCTCCTTCCAGAAATGTGAGAAAACATCAGCAAATAGAGAGAAAGACCACGCAAATCGAAAGATCCACAGGAGTCATGAGTGTTCTTTTCAGTGATCTGGAACCTCTTTGGAAATTCCATAACAACTACAATAGAACATATTTTATTTCTTAAGTGCATAACATAAATGAGTTAATACTCTACATTCTTCCTTATATCAACCTCTAAGTAGAAGCATTGGCACTAAATGTTCTGACAGTGTACCTTAGCTTTCTTTCTAAAGACTTATGAATACAAGTTGTATCTACATGAAACACCTAAGCGAAATATATTGTTTCTGTGTTGTGACTATGTAATCTCTTATTCCTGAGCTTTATAATTGCACTATATTCTTGATAATACTTTGTGATGGCAATAATGAAGATGGTGTGAGCTTAGTTACTGGGTTCATTCAGCATTAACTATGAGGAGGACACAATATAATACAAATTTTGATACAATGACACATTTACCCTTCTGAGCCTTGATGTTCTGTCTAAGTATTTCTTGTTAATTTCTCTAAACCTTGTCCATGGGCTGTTTTCTAATAAAGTTTATGATGTTTATCAGTAATGAGCTTGTTGCTCTGCCCACTCCTGCACATTGAGAGAGATGTATGGAAATGATCCAGAATTAGCCAGACTCCACACACTGCCCTTACATTGCTACACAAAAGTGTGGGGGG
>JAOTRR010086875.1:0-10207 GCA_028570945.1 Gogo arcuatus
ATTATTATTATTATTATTATTATTATTATTATTATTATTATTATTGTTGTTGTTGCTGCTGCTTTTGTAATAAGAAATGCCTTTCTTACATTGTCTACAATGGGGCTGGCAGTGTGCCCTTTGAGCACTGATTGAAGAATCTGATTGGTTAAAATTATATCCAAGTCTGCTTATTATGTGCTGCCTTCTCAGTATATAATTCATTTTAGAAGACAGTTTTAAAATGCAATCCAATTTTCCTCATGTGGTAGTGATGAGATCTGGCAAAGGCACTGTACCACTGTGCCCTCCTAGCATCTGGTTGTGAAAAAGCGGCAGATAAAGAGAGAAGGAATGACAGAGCACAGTATGTTGACATGACCTTGGCTTTATACATCACTTGTGTGACTGCCAGAAAGAATAGAACAGGGGCAAGACAATATAATCTCTCAACAATTAACATTATTATTTTTCTCTCTCTCTCACACACACACACACACACACACACATTCTTTCCTACAGTGTAAAATTGTTTATGATTATTACTTTAAATAGCAATAGTATTGCTTTATGTCCACTTTAATTACACTTTTCCCATGGTAGAGTGTGCTTTAAAGTAAACTTATAGACCCTGTAATTACCTAACACCACTTTGACATATAATGTCTTATTTATAGCCTTGTTATAATAATGATAATTAGTATTATGCACAGTAAACTGCATGCTTACTAGCATCAAATAGAATTATGTTGACTCACCTGTGGCTGATGGAGAAAAGGGAGGATTAGATGAAGGAAACCAGATGAATGTACTTTTGCAGATGGAATTCCATTTTTATTTGAATTGTTTTAAGACATGAAGCTGTGAATTTCAGTCCCAACAAAAAGAGGTCAAAAAGAACAAAGAAAAATGGGGGTTGTTTTATGACTGGATGGTATCAAGTTGTCCAATAGCATGAACAATAACAAATGTGTTTTGGCTATAATGAACTGGCAAGGAAACAGCTTTGGGAAGGATTCCAATATACAATAAAATTGAACCACTCAGATACAATAAAGGGTACAAGTTAAAGAAAACAACAGTTCGCTAATTTAGTGTAATGGTTAAAGTAACTGGGATGAGGGCACAGGTGCAATCAATTTTTAAGTGTTTTTTCTTCCTAGATTTTTTTTTTACAGATGTTGTTTGGAAAAATACATCAATTCAATTCAATTTTATTTGTATAGCACATCTAACAATGGGCATTGTCACAAAGCACCTTTACAGAAATATATAAATCCCAGATATAAATTTTGAATATTTAAATTTACTCCTAACGAGCAAGCCAGAGGTACCGGTGGCAAGAAAAAACTCCCTGAGAGAACATGAGGAACAAACCTTGAGAGGAACCAGACTCAAAAGGGAACCCATCCTCATTTGGGTGACACCAGATAGTGCAATTATAAATACCTTTCTTCTATAACTGTGTGTCATATGGTCAAACTGTAATGGTGTAACCAGGAAATTCATTGTAGTTTTAACATGAAGTCTATTTTGTTGAAGTTATCAGCTGTTAACTGATGGAAACTTGAATCAAAAATGTTCGTATCAATTGCAGTCCAAATCCATCTTCACGGTGTCTAAGTGCATCTTTAGGCTGTTCATATGGGGCCATTCTCAGCAGGAGCAATGTGATGAGAACTGTAATCAGAAATAGGACGTCAGGATGGATCATCCAGGTCCAGAGAGCAGAAACATTCAGGATCACTGGTATCTCTTGCTAGCTTGTATAGCTTGATACACAAACAGAGAGAGAGAGAGAGAGAGAGAGAGAGAGAGAGAGAGAAAATAGTGTATATCGTGTGCTGAGTGCAGGTAGGGACTCCAGCAATACTAGCTATGACAGCATAACTAGAACGGAGAGCCATGCAAGACATACATGCAAGAAGGGTAAGACAGACATATGGGCACCCCCGCTGATGCCTGACACCTGTATGCCAATTGGCCTATCAGTTGCCAGACTCTTACAAGGCTGTCTGCATCTATCTTGATCACACACTTTCATCTACCGCTGGCTTGCTAGGCCTGTTGCGGCTTCGCCAGACAAACAACCATTCAACCCTGTGGGCAATTTAGCCAGTTAACCTAATCCGCATGTCTTTGGACCGTGGGAGGAAACTGGAGCACCTGGAGGAAACCCACATGTGGGCACCCTTGGACATAATGCAGCCATCCACTGCACTCTATGTCCATGAACATTCCAGATCTGCTCCTTTACCTAATAAAAAAGATATTTTAAAAAAGGTTTGACTAAACAAATATCTTTTCAGCCTAGACTTAAACACTGAGACTGTGTCTGATCCTGAACATGAATTGGAAGGCTGTTCAATAACTGGGGGTGGCTGGACGAGCAGCGAGCAGCTTGCCTACTGCCACTTCTCACCAGGTAAGTGCAGCTCATGGCTCAGCAACTGCCCGCAGACAACAGGCTGGAGTATGCGGATCTGAAGCGCGTGATCCTGCAGCGAGTCGGCCGCACCCCAGAGCAACACCATCAGCGCTTCCATGCGCTGTCCCTGGAAGAAGTCAGCCGGCCATTCGCTTATAGCCAGTAGTTGCGGGATGCTTGCTGGTAGTGGTTGGGGGCAGAAGACCATGATGTCGAAGGAGTCATTGATGCGGTTGCACTGGAGCAGTTCATTGCTCGGCTGCCGAGGGGAACAGCGGAGTGGGTCCAGTGCCACCGCACAGCATTGCTGGATCAAGCGATTGAACTGGTGGAGGACCATCTGGCAGCGGTTCCAGTGGCAAGCGGACATCCTGCCTCTTCTCTCTCTCTCTCTCTCATCCTGCCCCTTCCTCTCATTACTCCCCTCCCTCCTGTCCCCTCCCTGTACCGCGGAAGCGGGGGCCAACCCCCCCCCGCAGCCAACTCCCTGAGCCCGAATTTTCCCTTCCCCCTCCTCCCCTTATGTTTCTGTGTCCTCCCCTCAGGTAAGTGATCCTTGCTCCAGCAGTGCTGAGGGGAGGTCTGGGCTGGTGTGCTGGCTTTGCGGGGAGCCTGGGCACTTCCAGGACCAATGCCCTGCAATGGAGGTGGGGATCATGGTCTGGATCCCTGACGCACCAGAAGCTGCCCCCGATCGAGCTGGAATGTACTGCATACTGGTGAGTATCCAAGGGGGTACATATCACGCTTTGGTGGATTCAGGCTGTAGTCAAACAAACATCGATTCACCAAAGCTTGGTTCAAGGTGAGGCATTGGGTACAGCACATTTGGTGAAGGTTCGGTGTGTGCACGGGGATATTCATGAATACCCACAGGTACCGGTACAAATCCAATTTCCAGGGACAAATTATAGCATCAAGGCGGCAGTTAACCAATGCCTCACCCACCCACTAATTCTGGGGACAAGCTGGCTGGAATTTAAGGGCTTACTAGAGCGAGTGGCGGTGGGTGGGTCCTGCCGTAGTGCATCACAGGGGATCCCGATGTGACGTTGTCGGAGGAAGCCATCCCAGAGCCGTCTACGTCAGCTCCGCATCATAGTGACATGGAGAGCGGAGAGCATTACAGCCTTCTTTGCCCTCTCAGGGATTTCTTAGCGGATTTCCCTCTGGAGCAGGTGTGAGATGAATCTCTACAGCATGTGTTTGACCAAGTGAGAGTAGTCAATGGTCAGAACCTCCAACCGAAAGTTGCACTCTCCCACCTGTACTTTTCTTTGATTAAAGATAAGCTGTACTGAGTGACACAGGACACTCAAACTGGAGAGCAAATAATCCAATTATTAATTCCCAAAAGCCGCAGGGAATTCCTCTTCCATGCGGTTCATTATAATCCCATGGCCGGTCACCTGGGGCAGGACAAAACACTCAACTCATGGCCCAGTTCTACTGGCCAGGCATTCGTGGGGATGTCCACAGGTGGTGTCCGGCATGTCGTGAGTGCCAACTGGTAAATCCAGCGGCCACTCCAACAGTGCCATTGCACCCTCTTCCCCTAATTAAGGCCCCCTTCGAAAGAACTGGAGTAGATTTTGTCAGGCCATTAAATAGGACTGCACGAGGGCATCACTTTATTTTAGTCCTAATGGACTATGCAACATGATATCTGGAAGCAGTGCCACTGCATAATGTTTCCGCACACAGTGTCGCAGGAGCACTGTTTACAATTACCTCCCAAGTTGGGATTCTGAAAGAAATCCTGACTGATCAGGGCATTACGTTTGTCATGCACACTTCGTGAGCTCTACGAGTTATCAGGGATCAATCCACACAAGCGTTTATCACCCACAGACAGACAGCTTAGTCGAGCGATTCAACTGAACCCTGAAAAACTTAATTCGTAAGTTTGTGTGTGAAGACACTTGTAATTGGGATAAATGTCTCGAACCCCTGTTGTTTGCAGTACAAGAGGTCCCACAAGCCTCCACAGGGTTTTACCCATTTGAATTATCATATGGGTGCGAGCCTTGGGGCGTCTTAGATGTCATACGGGAAAATTGGGAGGAAGGACCTTCTGACAGTAAAAATGAAATTCAGTATGTTCTTGACCTGCACGTGAAACTCCACACACTCAGTCACTTAAACCAGGAGAATTTGCGGCAGGCACAAGAACGCCAGTCCTGGCTGTACAACAGGGGGGCGTGCCTTAGAGAATTCACACCGGGAGATAAAGTTCTCATATTATTGCCCATCTTGAGCTCTAAATTACTTGCCTAGTGGCAAGGGCCCTTTGAGGTCACACGGCACATGGGATGTCGACTGTGAGGTGAAATGAATGGATAGAGGCGGGGCGTGGCAGATATACCATCTCAATCTGCTCAAAGTATGGAACGAGGGGGTCCTGTGGCATTGGCAACGGTAGTTCCAAAAAGGGAGGAGCTGAGGCCAGAAGTGAAAACAAAATCTGCCACAAAATCCACCCCAGTCCCCTGTGGAGACCACCTCTTTCTGGCTCAGGTTATGGAGGTTGCCAGGTTGCAAACTGAGTTTTCCGACGTGTTCTTGCCTCTTCCCGGTTGCACTCACCTCAAAGAACACCACATCGAGATTCACTGGTTCACCGGTTTTCCTTCCTTGGACCACTTTTGGTAGGTCCTGACCACTGCAGACCAGGAACATCCCAAAAGAGTTGCAGTTTTGAAAATGAGGTTCTTAAAGTAAAACTGAAAGTTTAGGACAAGCTGGAGCATGGATTTGGCAACATGAACACTAAACAGGCTTTCCAGATGGTGAAAAATCTGACTGGATGTGAAGCCAAACTCAGACCATCTACATCAACTGACATATAAATTTTGACCACTAATCTGAACTCATTCTTCACTCGATTAAACACTCAGGACTTCACAGATGAATGCGTCAAAGAGATGAGAACCCTATTTCCAATGGACCCCAACAAGCTGGTCCCCCAACATGTACGGTGCCAGCTGAGTCAGTGTAAACCAGGCAAGGCCCCGGGGCCTGATGGCCTCACAGCAAAGGTGCTCAAGACCTGCGCATGGAAGTCTCACCAATTCTTCACTCACTCTTCTGTGAATCCTACCAGTCTGTCACAATACCCACCTTCTGGAAAACCGTAAAAATAATCCTGTTGAACAAAAAACCCTGACCCACAGAACTCAGTCATTACCATGCCGTTGCCCTCACATCCATAATAATGAAGTGCCTGGAGAAACTGCTTACCATCCTGCCAATTCTCAACAAATGACAGAACCCCCTCCAATTTGCCTATAGGGTCAAGAGGGGCACAGATGATGCTCTGGCCTGCCATGATTGGGCATAAAAAGAGCATCCCAGAGAAGCTGAGTCTCTCAGAAGTAAAGATGGGAAGTGGTTCACCACTCTGTGAAAAACTGTGTAGGAAAATAGTACAACAATTTAAGAATAACATTCCTTAATGTAAAATTACACAGAATTTGGGGATGACATCATCTACGGTACATGATATCATTAAAAGATTCTGAGAATCCGTGGAAATCTCTTTATGCATGGGACAAGGCTGAAAACCAACAATGGATGCCTGTGATCTTCGGGCCCTCAGGTGACACTGCATTAAAAACAGACATGATTTCTGTTACCAACACAGTAGTAAACATGCCCCTGTCTCAACTTTTTTGAAACGTGTTGCTGGCATCAAATTCAAAATGAACATATATTTTTCAAAAAACAATAAATTGATATGTTGTTTTTGTACTATTTTCAATGAAATATAGGGTTTCCATGATTTGCAAATTATTGCGTTCTGTTTTTATTTACATTTTGCACAGTGTCCCAACTTTTTTGGAATTGGGGTTGTAGATCAGACACAAGCCATTTACTTCCTGCACAATTGGCAACCATATTGGTTTGTTGATTCTTGTCATAGATATCCCATTTTGTATAATGCGTTGTCAACTATATCAATGACTAAAAAAATGCTTAGCAATTATTAAAATATGTGACAAGAGGGTTTGCGATCACTCTGAACGTATCGAACAGGTGTGTCAACATTTGGCAAGCATGTTTTTCATATGTTTATAGCCAACATGAAAGAAATCTCTGTTTGCTCTACTAAATCAAACTGGATATTATGACAGGTCAGACTATCATGTATTTTATTATAGGTCCTTCTGATAAATAATTCTCCTGTGTTCCTTACAAACATAAGCTTTATTTATATTTTTGAATGTTACTAAGCATTGCTTAATTTAAAATTATTGTAAATAAATGGGTTTTGCTTTTCATCTTGGTGACTTGTGTCAGTTGTCATATCTGTTGTGACATTGAGCCTTATCATTGTAGATAAGAACATTTAAATATGTTTTTGAGTTAGATGAAAACAGTGGAAATGTCTTGCTTAACATGCTGTTCGTTCATCCATAAATCCCTCCAGTAAATTAAGTTTGAGGTTAGCTATTCAGAATTCAGCAAGCTATAAAAACCTTGTACACAGACTTTACCAAGCTCAATTCTCCTATCCATCCATCCATGCAGTGTCATCTAAATCTACTCTACACCCTTCTATCTGTATATAAATCATTATAATGGCAACCATGTAAGAACATATTATCATGTTATATAGTATGAAAACCAGCAAACCCAAATGCCAAAATACCATAAATAGCCCAAAAATATGTTTTGAACTTGAATTTTTACTTGTGGAAGGTGATCCCTCTTGATTTCCAACCTTTCTTGCCATAAAGGGTGCAGTTAATCATAAAGCGCTCATGCCCCTTCCAAGGAATTTCATCCACTCGCTTATGTCATTTTACAGGATGCTGAAAAATCAGCCTTCCAAGATGACATCATAAGGAGCCCACAGCTCACCAATATGTCCAATGCAGCATGTCCATTCTGATGTACTATGATTTGTGCACAGCAAGTATCTTCTTCTTAGGAGTTTTATGGCAGCCGGTATTACGTTACTGCCACCTGCTGGAACTAGTCCGTTACTGTTTTGAGGGGAAAAACTAAACAAAATAAATCTGATTTTACCTGCAAATCTATTTCGTTTTAGTTTGCGTTGCATTGTTCATTGCGGTTTTTATTTAGTTTATGTGGTTTTTTTTGAAAACTGTCATTTTTATTTTTATTTCAGTTAATAAAATTACTTTTTCACTGCTAGTTTTAATTTTAGTCTTATTTTTCATTAACTATATTAACCATCATAGGCACCCTATTACTCCAGCACCTCATCTTTATCAATAACGAAACAGTTGAAATGGTTGACAGCTTAAAATATCTCAGAATCACAAAGGACATTCAAAAAAAGGAGTCATCCAAGACTATCAGCCATCCATAAACTCAAACAGCTCAATGTCACCCTCCATCTCCTCCTACTGTTGTACCAAAGTATTGTTCAACTGATCCTGTTCTACTGTTTCACCTGTTTCTTCAACATGTTCTGTCACAAACCAGGCCAAACTCATACAAATAACCAACACTGCTGCCAAGATAATAGGTCTCCCCACACCCACTCTCTCAGTGCACAATCGTAAGGCCATCACACACATTGCAAATACAATAGCACAGAACATCACATGCCCATTCAACCACCACTTCACTGTACTGCTCTCTGGGCTCAGGTTCAGGTCCCTGAGGTGCAGAAGGGCTCGCTTTGGCAAAAGCCTGGTACCTGCAGCCATATTAGGCCTAAATAGGATAACTCATTGAGGGAACTACATGTTGTTCTGCCTGCCACTGTTATATGCTGTTGTACTTTATGTATTTTTGTGTGATGTTGTATGGAAAGCATAATGTCAATTTTCCCTGTGATGTCCAGTGGTGTGAAAAGGAATTTTCCTCTGGGGATAATAAAGTCTATCTAACTAACTGACTGACTGACTGACTAGCCTCATTTAGTGTTTTATTCCTCTTTGCCACCACTACTCTTAGAAAATTCCTTTATCTATAATAGATGGGTGATGTGAGGTGAGTTATAAGTGAACTTCATTCTCTGACCATTTGCCTGTGTAAAGTGATGAGTCAGAGAATTTGTTCTAAGTCTGATTCAGATAAAAACTAAAAAGATAGAAAATTATTAGTGTAAATCTTTTCTTTTAACATCAAACACCCGTGACATGCTCCTTTTTTTCCATTTAGAGTGAAGCAATGTGCATCCTTGTATTTCTCTGCCTCATCTACATTGTGTCAGGGAATGAAATCAATTAGCTTTTTGTCCCTTTATCATCACCCTCACTTTCAGCCATCTGCCTCTAGTCACTTACTCAGCATCCTGCTGAGTGTGATCCCTGCCAAAGCCACTTGTAGTATGCTGCAGAGAAACAGGGAGAGTGATGCTGGGTCGGGACAGGGCCACTCATGAGATGTGATTTTGCTCATGATTTTGCTGTTTCAGTGTCAGAATTTGTGTTTATTTTTGTGACCATTGCTAAAACACATGCAAAATCTAGCAATAAGATGCCAGCATAGCTTTATGTGAAACTCACAAGACAGTTACAAATACAATACTGGCAATAGTGAAATATATATGTAATTGTGGAATGTTTCCCTTTTTCCTGCACACGTATGCTATTATAGTATCCTATTTCGTCTTTACATGAACAGAGTTAAATGTGTGAGGCAATTAACCACAATACTGTACAAAACTACAATGTATTTTACAAACAGTAACTGTGCTTCAAGACTTCCTTTCATGTGTTAATATTTTGCATATTTATGAATGCAGTGTGATGATTGCTAAAGTGTCACATATGGGTTTTGAGATTAACTTGTCTTGAAAGGCATTAAAGCAGGATGAAACACTGAAACACTGATGTGGCACTAGATACTTTATAAAGCCTCTCTTATTAGCTGTAAGTAGAATCTGCTCTACATTTCAATAAAGGAACACTGATCAATAAATGTCAGAGGTGCTTGCTGAATCATCAATTAAAATTGCATCCTTCCATGCCTCTGTGATTAAGGTCACAGTCAGCAAAGTCTGCACATCAGTGTAAATCCCTATGCAGTGGAGGATTTTAAGATTGAATTCTAGTTAAAAGGGTGTTAACAGCTTTTCAAATAGAAAAAAAGACATACAAGAACTTAAGGGCATGATTCTCCCATGTGCATAAGTAAAAAATAAAATAAAAGTGTGGAGCTATGTGGTTTTCAGTCTGTGCATATTCTCCTCTTGACTTAAGTCTATGACTTACTCACTATGAAGGCAGATATGCACTTCAGGTGGAGCAAACCCAAAATCTGGGCATTTATTATGTAAACATTGTTTATGTGCATTCTGCCCTTGGGTTACATGCTCTTCATCTATGTGCTTCTGAGGGCTATAGTAAATCAAGTTCAACTACAGGGCAAAACACTGTATTGCATTTTAAGTCAGTGATAGGCCTACTTTTAACATCATTATATATGTAAACATAAAGTTTAAAAATTCCTAAATTTGTGTGTCATTTGTTTTAAACTACAATAACATTTCTTATAACTCCATATTACACTGTTAAACAGATATATATATATATTTTTTTACATCACATGGTGTTGTGAACAAGCCTGGTAAATACTTAGTTCACATAGAATACAGAAATATCAAACCCCTTCAGACCTGATTTTTTTCAACTGAACAAAATTTTTTTACACAACTGATTTACTCTTCTCCAATGTAGAAATGAAGTCTGAATATTTATTTTTTGCCAACTCGTGTTTTTATTCATTTTTTTCATGTCCATTACAATAGACTCCATGACTAAATTAACATAAAATATCAAGAAACCTTCAGAACAAATTGCCATATTATTTTAGTAATCA
>JAOTRR010086973.1:0-10197 GCA_028570945.1 Gogo arcuatus
TCTCTCTCTCTCTCTCTCTCTCTCTCTCTCTCTCTCTCTCTCTGTCTGTGTGTGTTTTGAAATGCCTCTGTGTGTTACATAAGCATATCCTGTTAATCAGATGACAAAATCATTCTAATCTCTCATTCTAAGGTTACTTAAGTATTGCCGTCTTCTAAGGGTCCTTATTTTGGACCAAGGTGAAGGAGTTGACAATCCCATAATTGTGTTCACTATGAGTGTATGAAAAATATTGACTGAAATGTCCCTCAGACTGAGAAATGATGCTTAAGGAACCACCATAAAACTGCAAGTGACCCGATTATTTGGGTGTGAACTATTCTCAGGAAAGCAGTGGCACTGGCATTGGTAGCTTTGGTAATGACAGTAAAATGAGAAGAAATAAACCCTAGTAAACATTTATACAAGTGTGTGTGTCAGCTTAAGGAAAACCCAGGCTAACACATTTAAGTTTTATTTATTTAAATTTCTTTTGCTCATTTTGTAGTGTTGGAACCTGGAATTGAAATGAAGTTCATTGGGGTTTTTATTATTTACCCAATGTCTAATATTTGAAGGTACACTATTTTTGCACCTTCAAAACAGACATTTGTGGGAAGCATATTAGATTTCATTCTAGGATTGCACTGTATTTGGTGCCATCCATAAAACCTATCTGGTTTCCCAGGTGCTGCTGATGAAAAGCTACCACCACCATGCTTCACTATAAGGATGGTGTGCTCAGTATGCTGAGTAGTGTTGGGTTTCAGCTAAATGTAGAGCTTTAAGCCAAATGTCAAAAAGTTACAGTTTGGTCTCATCAGACCAGAGGATTTTTCCCACAAATTTGCTGAATCTCCAACTTGGAATTACAGTTGAAGTCAGAAGTTTACATGTGCTTAGGCTGAAGTCATTAAAAGTAATTTTTTTAACCACTCCACAGAATTCTTATTGGCTAACTTTAGTTTTGGTAAGTTGTTTATCTACTTTGTACATGATGAGTAATTTTTTCCCAACAATTGTTCAGACAGATCATTTCATTTTTAATTGACCTATCATAATTCCAGTGGGTCAGAAGTTTACATACTCTAAGTTAACTGTACCTTTAAACAGCTTGGAAAATTCCAGAAAATGAAGTCAAGCCTTTAGGCAGTTAGCTAATGATAGGTGTTCACTAAGGGGGTGAATATGTATGCAATAGCTAAATTTCATGCCTTTCTTTTTTATTTGTAAATAATTTTGCAGACTGTATTGGTTTTTTCCCCACTTCAATATTATGGGATATTTTATGTAGAGTCATGATACATAATCCCATTGTCATTTCAGTTCCAGGTTGTAACAGTAAAAATGTGGGTATATTCAAGGGGGTATGGCAACCACAAGTAAAGATGCATCATTTTAACCTTACCTCCAGAAGTGAAAAAAGAGAAAATTGCATTTAAAAAAATTCAAGACACTATTGAAAGACACCAACATTGTCTAAAAGCATCTATTACTTTAGTTATTTTCTTCATTTGCATTCAATGAAAATAAATAAGATATACAAGTTATAATAGCAGAGCTATCACATATCACTATGCACACACTGACACACTCGTTTACACCTAGGAAGAATTTGGCATGGTCAGTCCACCTACAGGTATGCATTAGAGGTAGGATGAAACTGGTGTATACAGAGGAAACCCACACAGACAGTAACAAAAGCTCAGGATTGAACCTGGAGCTGTGAGGCAGTGACTCTACCCTTTAGAATCATCTAGAATTATGTTGGAAATCTCATCAATTCACAGTGGTACTGTGAATGCCGTTAAAAATGTATCCATCAAACTAAAATCAGGAGAGGATTCAGATGCAGCATAGAATAAAACTCACCATACTGGCTTAAGTTCCAATTGGCTAGTTAGCAAACTTAAAGTGAGGTCACTCCGGTCAATCAAATGGCTTGCACAGACATGTTTAAGCGAGTGGGCAAGTGCTTTCCTGTGTTTGTCACCATTTTTAGACGTGTCTTTCTCAAAGTTTTCTCAGCTTCTTGCCCCTGTAGCTTTGGTGTAGTCTGAAGTGTTAATCTGAGTCTCAGTCAAAAGCACCACATCTGTCTTTAGATTACAAGGTCTACACCTCTTTAATATAAGAACTTAAACTAAGAGAATGAAAAAGACAAATACGCACACCTTATAACAATAAAAACCCCTCAAACCTCCCACTTCCCCAAACAAAGTGCACATTCACTAAGGAAAGAACAATAGCTACATAGAATAGCCTGAGTCAAAGCTGTTGTAAAAAAACACACCCTTGTCTCTGGAGTCAACATGGAAAAAAAGAGAAAAGATAGTTACCATGTGCCCTTCACACAAGTAAACATCCACCATTTCAAGGCACAAAAAAAGCAAAGAGAAGACCCAGCCCAGTGATAAATCTATTACTAGGAATTACTGAACAGAGGTAGGCATAGGCTCACACCACACGCAAAGGTGACATATTATACCTTTTTTCCACAAGTTGACACAGTTCCCTGAGGTCTTAATGAAATGTCTGTGACATTCTTTGATCAAAATACCACAAGGAAAAAGCACTACAGCTCCCTTCTCCCCCTGTCAAAACAGTCCTGTTCTGAACGGCTGATTTGAGTGCCTCTTCCTTTAAATGATAATGAGCCACTGCTCGCCCCACTACCCTGTTCCGCTGGCCAATCAGGTAGCACTTTCCTCATGAATATTCACTCACAAAGTCAGTTCTCAAGCCATGAGTGAAGGTACTCAGATGAGGGGGCAGCATAATTCTAATGAGCTCCACTTGTGACATAGAAAGGGGAGCCAAATCCGAACAGCTTGTTGAAGCACGTTTTCTGAGATAGATAGCACAAAAGAAACTGACTGGGTTGTTTTATTTCAGACTTTGTGGGTTTGTAGGCTCCAGATACCCAAATGCATGTGCACAAGCACAGAAAAAGTGAGTTTTTCCATATGTCTCCTTTAAATTAAACTGGTACAGCCGAAAAGATATTTCAGTTAAACAGTTTCAGTCTTATTTACAGTGTAGCCAAATGTAACAGAGTGTAAACACTGCAAAAAGGATGGATTATTATAATAAGAAAATTGACCCTAGTCAATTTCAGAAACCTAGTGGAGTTTGACAGCTGGCTATTCTTAAAAATGAAGATCATGACTGTGGTCCAAAATTGTGCAGGAAAGTGTAGGCCATATTTATGTTAGGAACATTTCTCAGTAGTTTTCACTTCTAAATAAGCAGCACACTTCCCAGCCACCTCTGATGCAAAATTAAGCACCAGATAAAAAGGTCCTTCATACAGGTCCTCCTTCTGACAGGTCTGAAGGACCTGGCCTTGGCTGGTCTTAAGGACCTGGTGGAATGGCCTTGGCTTTCCTCTGGGTCAGGGTGCCAAGGAGTGATGTGCCTGATCAATGTGCAGAGGTCTGTCAAGATATATGATGTTCATTTATACAACAGTGAGTTTCAGTCCAGTAATACCAGCCTTACACCAAATGATTTTTCAAGTGATGTCATTGTCCAATGTCAGAATCAAATCATGAGTTTTGCTAGAGTTGGGGTGTGCTTCTGTCCATCTTGATCATTTGGTGTAAGGTGGTCAGGATAACTGATCTTAAGTCAATCTTTTTTTTTGTCTTCACCATGCTGTGGGTTGCAGAGAAGCTGGGTACATCCTGGACAGGCTGCCAATCCATCACAGGACCAACACAGAGAGACAGACAACCATTCACACACAGGCAACTTAGAGTAGTCAGTTAACCTGACCACATCTCTTTGGACTATGGGGAAAACCAGATCACCCAGAGGAAACTCACATAGACACAGGGAGAATATGCAAACTCTACACAGAGTTCTACACAGAAAGGGCCGCCGTTGGCCACGAGGTTCAAACCTAGAACCTTCTTGCTGTGCGGCAAATGTGCTAACCACTGCACCACTGTGCCACCTGTCTTGACCTTTAGATAAAATCAAACATGTTTAATATTATGTTTAGTCTTGGCTCATGCAAGTAGTGGTACTGCAAGATCCCCGGTCTTTGCAAAATCATAGATAATCATTTGAAAATTCATCTGGTCTCAGGCCTGCATAGCTCTGTGACTAATGACGCATTGTCCTTAGATGTGAGAGGGTCTTAGACTTTAGCTTTTTAAAAGTGTTTTCAGAATCTTTTCAAAGTCTTCTAGTATATGATTAGCATAATTTGATTGGCGTTCCAAGAGTGCTTATATTTCCTATAACTGCACTGGGATGTTCCCCTGTATCACTCCGCTCATCTGTGTTTGCCATGTAAAATTCCACTTCCTAGCTCAAAACAGTTACTACAGTAGAGTTAGCGACGACATCAGCAGACACAGCAAACTATAGTTTTCAGGAATAGCATTTTTGACGTAAAATATGAAAGCTCATCAAATGAAGATGAAAAGGATGAAGGGATGACAGTTTTACCGGAAGCACCTTTAACGGGAATGTACAAATCAAAATGAGCTAGCTAGCCAGCTAGCTGACATGCTATAAAGCAAGTGTGGCTTCTTTGAGATCTACTCCCACTAGCTGAGCAAAAAATAAACAACATTTGGTCATATTGTGTCTGAAATGTCTGTTGTATAAAAGCAATATTGCGCTTGCAATCATGTAGCTATAGTGAATATTGGCACGGCTGTGATTACCTTCTCATATAACCAAATCACAGCCATGCCGATATTCAGTATAATGGCACTCTTGCTCATGCGATATTATTTAATTATCTCTCAATCTCATACTGGAGAGTTTTAATCATAGTTCCCAGTTACAGAAGCTCCAGAAAATACAGAGAAACTCATCAACACCTTCCATTAATCATTAAGCAGCCATTATGGGTCCTGTTTATACTTGGTTTTAAAATGCATCTTGGGCGATTGGATCACAAATGGACAGCTGAGACACATTGCCTTTTACACCTGTGTGTATCACTCATTTCCAAAGTGTCAAGCTGACCACTTGTGTTCAGATTTCGTTACTGCCCACGTCACTTTTCTTGTTACATCCTTGTCAGGGACGCATTAGTGTTTACACTACAAAAGGTATGTGGTCAAATGTGTCCCAAACCACCTCGGGAAGTGGTTTGAGTGAATGCGTCTTAAACGTGTCTTGGTGATTGTTTGCACTTGTATTTAGCGCTGTCCACCTGTGATCCGATCGCCCAAGATGCATTTTAAAACCAGGTGTAAACAGGGTCGAAAACTTCACCAGTCCTGAATTTTCTTTCCTTCTTGACTTCCATTTCACGCTCTGACTTCCTTTTGCTTTAATTACACTCTCACACTCTTTCCTGATTGGCTGCTATCTCTAACCAGTTACAGTGTAGTCGGACTTCTTTCGTGCATGATATGGGGTGTGACAACATTAGATGTATTTAAGTTTGTGTATGACGTATGCATATAAATTTTCTACCCGTTCCCACTCAACATCTGACTGTGATTTCTATTTACTATTACAGAATTGTGATGGAAGCTCAGAAACAGCATGTTATAAAGTACCTGACTCAATCATTGTGGGTTTTTTTTTTAATCCTCAGCACTGTAGCACTAACAGCCTAAAGCAAACCTTTGCCCCCTTCTGAGGTAGATGACCCCTGACCACTGAGCTGGAAGAATAACAAGAGATTAATGCACAGTCTAATTCCATGCCCTGACATAGGCATGCTTATAGGAATACAGAAGACTGTGAGGAGTTTTACTGTGTCAGCATAGGTGTCCTCCTGGTTCTCTGGTTTCCTCCCACTTTCCTAAAACATGCTGCTAAGTGAACTGATTATTATAAAATGCCTCTCGGTGTGAATGTTTTTGTGCGTGATGCCCTGTGATGAATCCACCACGACCCTGACCAGGATAAAGCGGCTACTTAAGCTGAATGAATGTTGAACTCTTTCTGTACAGACAAATATCATCTTTCCCCAGGAACCCTGGTTATATCAACCCTGCTTGGTGACTCAGGCCTCATTAATAATATAATAATACATGTTTAAAACTCATTTAAACAGTTACAGTATATGGGGTGCATTGAATCTCAATAACTGTCAAATGAACCGAGTTAAATATGAATAAGAGAAAACGGAATAATAGTGAAATCGTGAGAAAATGGGGCATGTTTTTATTGTTGTTGACGTTAACGTGACATCACATCCTGTTTGTGCTCTGGCGAGGAGCTGAAGGCCTGAAGCCTAAAAAAAAAACAACTGCATAGTAGATTCATAAACTAAACTAACAGCGAGAACAGCGTGGCGGAGTGTGAGCTGTGGTGAGTGAAATTAACAGTGAAGAGTGTTAAGGCTTTATTCTAATAAAAAACACAACATGACACAGATTATCCGTTGTGTGTGTTCTGATGAGCGCAGTCACATTAGCTTTTAGCAGCCTGCAGCTAATACACGCCGTTAGAAGTGAAGTAGACTCTCAGGTAAACCAGCAGCTGTGCTAGCATTAGCGCGGATTAATTTAAGTGATCAGGGAATGTAAATGTTAAGTCATAGTGAAGTCTGATTGTTTCCTTGCGTGTGTGTGATGTTCTGAAACTCATACAGTGTCCTCCATTTTAAAGCGGGAGCTGTAAGAGAGTATAAATGTGGGACAGCTGCTAGCAAGTTAACTGAGATGGATAACTCACAGCTTTGCATGCTAACTTTCCCTGTTCGAGCAGATATAGGTTTAATGTTATACTGTAGGTGGCATGCGGAGTGCGCATTAGCAATTTTACGGCTAAAACAAAAGTTCTCCCTTTTTAATGTATTCAGCAAATCTGGAGTGGAAGTTAGGCCTACTCACTGCTGTCTTGTTAGCTTTGTTAGCTTAGCCCGCACTTTGCTGGTTGTAGTTTTAACACTACCTGGATACCTTTTTTTAATTAAAGAATTTGCTTGTGTAAAGTATAATTTTGATTTAAGGTCTGTATTTATAGTTCTGTAAATTGTACTTCTGTAAGTTTTCAGCTAAGTCTTGCAGTTTTATACACCAGGTAAGGTGATGTGATGCATCAGTGTAGTCGATAAGCAGCTCTCCGGTATATTGTAGCTTTATTCTGTTTAAATACGTGGAGTCGGGTTCAACTGGATACACTACATATTGTGTGTTTTAAATAGTACATCTTTTAGCATGTTGTAGTTATTATTATATATTAGCATAATGCAGTGATCTATAAAAACAGATGGTGTAAAAAAAATCTTAACTACTCTCTAAATAATTTGTACATGTACAGACCAGATCTGAAAACCAATGTGTACATGTTAGCAGTGTATATTATGGTTGTATTAATCACACACTTTCTGAAGAAACTAATACTCTAAGGCATGGAGTCATGCTTCATTTTGATAAAGAATACCAACCAAATGTCCAACCATGTCAGTGAATCATGGGTGATGGCAGGAATTCCCAAACTAGGGGTCACTTTATTTACAAATAGGATTGCAAGAGAACATTTCCTCTTCTCATTTCATTATTTGGCAAATTAATATTTAAAAATGTCGCAGATGGATTTTGGCATGTTACTGGGAGTCACATTCAGACAGGCTATGACTATTAAATTAATTGTCTTTTTCACTATCCTGCAGTTCAGCAAAAAGACATTTCCCCGTCCATCTACTGCCTTAAAGCAAACTAGTATTGAGTCTCAAATCACACACTTGTGTATTATTTTACACAGTTATTGAGTACTGACTAACTGGTTTTCTTATTACACTTAGTGTTTGACTTAAAAAAAAAACAAAACAAAAACAACAAAAAAACTTTGCATGTCAGATTCAAACCTACCGAAAAGTGTTTAGCTTGGCAGTCTTCTGGATTTTCGAAATTAGTAAATACTTTTGAATGTAAAGTCAGAGTTTTTGATTTTGAGACTCAGCCCATGACTACAGCAGAAAGATTTAAATCGAGACAGAGCTTGCCTGTGTTTAAATTCGACCTGCGATTAAACCGCTAAATATTTTGCAGTTCCAGTTGGAATACCAGGCTGGGAAATATTACCTCTGTCATATACATAAGATATGCAACGAGTATGTGAATAATAATGACGCTGCTTCTGCACGTACACAAAATCACGCTTCAAGTATAAACCAGGCTGCTTTGCGTTGGGCCGTATCACACTACCCCGGTGTGGATTATTTTCTTATAACAGTGCATTTCCCAGTAGACTGGAAAGTCAGCCCAGGCAATATTCCTTTGATTTTTAATCACTTATGTTACACATTATGTATGTTACTGACACAAAATGTTACAGTAGTTATATATATAATAAATCTGAATTAAAAAAAGCAGGGTGCTGAAGGTTTGCAGTTGCAGAAAATTAATAATGTCCATGTGGGGTTGTGTGCACAAAGGTTTGGGAACCCCTGGGCAGGGTTGCTCCAGTTACCGGTAAATTTGACATTTGAAACGGTACAGTATCATTTCACAAATTTCGGTAGTTAACGTGACTGCATTTTGCCGCTTTTTTCACTATGCTTTGAAAAGTGCCTTTGAGTTCACTCTTCCGCCCACCCTTTAAGACTAAGCCAGCAGCTCAATGGCGTGATGCAAGTCTAACACTAACAGTGAAGAGCTCTCCCTCTGACCAGTGACCTGCCACACCGCCTCGAGTTATCTAGCTAAGTTTGGGAAGATGCTATGGATTCAGCAACTGACGAACGAACTAGTGACATTAGATTGCTGAAACTTGTCGAGAAACAAGGCTCTCTGAGTGAGATATGGCGATATTTTGCTTTTAAGGCAAGTGATGGTGGAGAGGTGGAGTCCCCTTCTACAGCTTGGGACAAACAGTGCCTCAAGTCATGTGTGGTGGGAGGAGACAATACGTCTAACCTGATGAAACATTTAATGCACATTCCAATTTGTGCAAAGAATTCCAGGAATGGAATGTGTGCATGATGATCACACAAATCAATTGAAAATAAGGTTGTTTAAAGGGTAGGTACTGAACTTTGTCCGTGGTTAGCTTATTTTTCGAGCCTCAAAAATGGAGACTTTTGGAAACGCAGCTCGTTTTAGTTTGAAAACTCTGGGTAGTGTTTTAGTGTAGACGGCTAAAAACAGAGACGTTCAGGAACCATGAGACAGACACTCACATTCGGTTCCACTTTCCCGGAGCAAAACAAACGGCATCGGCTGTTTATACTGGTCCGCGCTTGCCCAGTGTACGTGAATGGTCATGTGATGTGTTTTCAGGCGTGTTAGTATGGACAGAGATTATTTTTGAAAAGGAGCTAAAACGCTCATCTGCACAAAGTTTTTGTTTTAAAACTAAAACGTATTTGCGTGGATGTAGCCTTAGCCTACTTAGCAGTCTACTACTTAATGAATTCATGAATGAAAGAATAACGAGGCTATAGAAATAACCTTAGCCATATGTTTGTAAAATTAGCCTACTAACCCTACGTTCACACCAAATGCAGCGAGAGCGTCAAAACTACCGGAAGTCATTCATTTTCTGTGTGAGCCAGCGTCTCTTGGCGGCGTGATGATTGCTGTTTCTTGGTGTCTTGGGCAGTGGGAGCATCAGAATAAAGTTGAAGTCCAGGCAACTTTATGGTAATGAGCTATGATGTGGTTCGGTGGCAACCAATCAGAATTTAGAAGTGCTCCGCTCTAAAGAATCCTTTTTTTTTTTTTTTTTTTTTAAATCCTTTTCCCCCCCAACAAGGCAAAAAACAAGTAAAAACAAAAAAACTTCCTGGCCTCCCTAATGGTATTGTTAATTTTTTAAATTGTTTTAATTATTTAATTAATTTTTATTTTATTTTATTAAGATATACCAGTTGGCATGTTTGCTTTGCGGCCCTATTAAATAAAGTTTACAAGACAAAGCGTTCTGAACGACCTTATAGCCACCTATTTCATCGACGTCAGAGCGTCCACAAACTTAACAGCATCTTTGGCAGGGCAGCCAGAGCGAATTTTGACACACGTTTGGTGTGAACGTAGGGTTATAAATCCTTCTTTCTACACCTGTCACCCACAGACAGACAGACAGACACAAGCAGGAAGTCAGTATTTTCACATGTTTAATGCAGTGTTTAAGCAGTACAACTTATGATTTTTATTAATTTCATCAGTTTGTATGAATATACAGCTCTGGAAAAAATTGAGACCACTGCAAAATTATCAGTTTTTCTGGTTTTACTATTGATAGGTATGTGTTTGAGGAACATGAACATTTTTGTTTTATTCCATAAACTACTGA
>JAOTRR010087002.1:0-10192 GCA_028570945.1 Gogo arcuatus
CCATATATCATCTTTCTCTTTCTGAGCAGAAAACCATGGAGGAATATGTCCAGGAGGCACTCCAGCTTGCCAGCTTCAGCTGGATTCTTCTTTGTGGAGAAAAAATGGAGTGGCTTGCAGCCCTGCATTGACTATAGAGCAGGGGTCTTCAATCTTATCCAGTAAGGGCCAGTGTGGCTCCAGGCTTTTATTCCAACCAAGCAGGAGCCACACCTGATTTCACTCATTTAATCAGTTCATCTTAGTCTCCAATCAACTATCATGTGTGCCTCCAATTTGGCTGTAATGAAAACCTGCAACTACACTGGCCCTTTGTGGATAAGATTGAAGACCCCTTCTATAGAAGCTTGAATCAAATTTCAGTGAAATATCCTGACCCGCTCCCAGTTGTCCCATCTGCTTTTGAACAGCTCTGCTGTGCACACGTATTCACAAAGCTGGACTTGCACAATGCTTACAACCTGGTATGCATGCACACAGGAGATGAATGGAAGACAGTGTTCAGCACCACATCTGGGCACTATGAGTAGACAGTGATGCCATATGGGCTCTCATGTGCACTCTCTGTCTTCCAGTGCTTTATAAATGACATGCTATGAGACGTGCTGGGAAAATACATTATCGCATATATCAACGACATCCTTATTTATTCCCCATCCCTAGAAATTCATGTTACTCGAGTGAATAAGTGCTGTCTTGTGTGCGGGAGAACCAGCTGTTTGTCAAAGCCAAAAAAATGCAAGTTTCATGTCTCCACAGTCACTTTTCTGGGATATAATATTTCCAAGAGGGCATAAAAATGGATGACATTAAGGTCAATGCAGTCACTGAATGGCCAATTCCCCATACAGTTAAGGACCTCCTATGCTTTGTGGGGTTTGCATACTTCTATCACTGTTTCTTAAGAGAATTCAGCATAGCAACCACACTCACCAGTTTTTTAAAGCGATGCCCGAAGAAACTAGCCTGGAAGCACGCTTTTGGGGAGGCATTCACTAAGCTCAAAACAACTTTCACCACAGCCCCAATTCTACATCATCCAGATCCCACCAGGCTGTTCATGGTAGAAGTCAACACCTCAGAGTTGGGGGGGGGGGCATTGGAAACCAGGAACTACTGGCCATTAAACTTGCACTTGAAGAGAGGAGACATTAGCTCGAGGGGGCAGCACACCCATTCACAGAATTAACAGATCATAAAAACTTGGAATATCTCCACACTACAAAGCAGCTCAATCCCTGCCAGGTTTGCTAGTCCCTTTTTTCACACATTTTAACTTTTTCTTATCATATCATCCAGGCTCAAAGAACACCGAAGCCGACTCCCTGTCCTGCATACACCCCATGCCAGCTTTCTGATATGACCCCAAGCCCATTCTACCCTAGTTCTGTTTTGTTCAGGTCATTTCATGGGGCTTTGACAGGGAGATTGCCAACGCTTGCCCATTCCACATTCCCCCTGCATGCCCCCCTGGTCTCACATAGGTGCCTCTGTGACTCAGGGAGAGGCTTATAACTTTGGCTCAAATTGCGCCTGCCACAGGGCATCCAGGTACACTCAGCGCCCATGAACTTATCTGTGGCAAGTATTGGTTGCCTTAACATGAGAGCCAATCTTCACAAATTTGTTTTGTCTTGCTCATCCTGTGTGCAAGCCAAAGTTCCCCTAACTTTTCCCTCAGGGAAAGTTGTGCCGCTGCCCACACTAGAGTATTCCTGGTCCCACGTGGCACTGGATTTCATCACTGACCTCCCTGAGTCTCGCAGCAATATGGTTATTCTGGTCATCACGGACTGATTTTCCCACTCCCTATACCTGATTCCCTTGCCTGCACTCCCCACAGCCTTTGAAACAGCTGAGCTGGTATTTAATCATGTCTTCAAGTATTATGGGTAATGGGCTCTGTTACATCCACACCAGAGTTAGCTGTGTACTCCATGTCCCATGAACACTCACAGACTAAAATCATGGCTGATGCAGACTCCGATTCTCAATGCTCATCGCAAGCGCTCATGCACTCTAACTCACCAACCTTCTGATTGCAAACACTTGCCTCTCATTACTCACGCACCACAGTGATCACTCAGTATGTTCATATCTGACCGTGCCAAGCTTTTATCACTGTGACTGTTCAGCCCATAATATTGACCTTAGTTCTGTATACTGGTTTCTGATTACTATATCTGATAACTATATTCTGTTTGCTGATCTCTGAACCTGTGCCTGTGTCTTTCAATTTGGATATGTTTGCTTGTTTTTACACCAAGTAAAGACTGAACTGCATTCTGCATCCTAGTCTGCCTCTGTATGTGAATAACATCATCTACTAGGTGGAATCTAGTGTTCAGTGAGTGAAAAGTTACTGTCAATAAAGTACTGCCACTAATAAAGCAATGTAACAACCACTGAGGCATCTAGTTAGACAGACATCAGAGACAAACATATTAATGCTGAGGCAAATGGATGCAATGGAAGTCTTCATGCACACAGAAAGACCTGTGTGAGTAGTGTGAGTAACACATCCACTAAAGCATGCTTAACAGATAGAAACGCTATCATAACAACACAACTGAGACAATTCATTGAAGGGAGAATTCATTTACATTAGCTTAACAGATTCACATTTATAGCAAAGCCATAGCCAGTAATAAGCATCTGGTACACAAGTTCCACTTGACGAAATGTTCAAACAGATACAACGATTGTACCTTAGGATCTTCTCATGCAGTAAGCAAACTTCAGGGGGCCTAGAAATGAGAACATTGTTCAGACTATACCTATAGATGTTTGACATTCCAGAAGGAAATGCCAACAATAGATAAATATTTAGATATTCTTCAAAAATTTTACCTTGGTTATATTTTGTCTTTTTTGACAATGCACAATGGGTTCAGGGCAGTTCTGGTGACAACTAAAACATTTTCAGAAACAAACAAAAAAAACTATTTTCTTTCTGAAGAATTCATGCAAAGAGATCAAACTAAAATTTTGAAGAATGGTGGATTATAAAGAGAAGATACAGAACCTTTTTTCCACCAGCCACCAAATTGAAAAAAGGAATTTGCTATGAGCAACAAGTGGCTGTGCAAGTATCAGGAGTAGATCAACACTGATCTCAGCTCAGCTCTATATTAATTTTAGTGTTCTGTGATAGTTTGTTTTGGGTTTCCTGTTGATCTTTGCTTCATTAGTTGCAATAGGAAATGGTGAAAGGGTGACAGAAAATTTAGAAGTATAGATTTTCTCTGTAACTTCAATCCATTGTGAATCCATTCTAGACATATACTGTATGCAAATAAACAATGCACTGTGGTTTTGTATATTGTTGTTTATTCTAGAGCCTGCACTGTACCAAAAATAGTAGGGGAAAAAAGTAAAAACAAAATGCTCTCAACATTGTTCTTGGATGACTTTTACTGAAATATTCTGATTAGCAAATACTGATTTCCATAGACAAACACACATTTCCATAAATAAAAATTCAAAGAGAAGACAATGGTAAAGAATATGATGAAGCTTGATTTGGAGAGATGAATATGGAGATCAGTCTGCAGCAATTGGAAAATCATATCTACCAACACTCACCTAAAATGTCATAATACTGTATGTACAACCCCAAATCAGAAAAACATTGAGACGGTATGGAAAATGCAAATAAAAAAAAGAAAGCCGTGATTTCTAAATTTACTTTGACTTGTATTCCATTGCAGACAGTATGAAACCAAGATATTTCATGTTTTGTCTGGTCAACTTCATTTTATTAGTTAATATTCTTGCATTTCAGGCCTGTGTCCATTCCTGCATTTCTGGCCTGCATCCTTTCCTGCGTTTCAGGCCTGCAACACATTCCAAATAAATTTGGGACACAGACAATTTAGGGTTAGTAATGAGGTAAATCGATTAAATAATGATGTGATTTGAAACAGGTCATGTCATTAGGTGATTGTGATCATGATTGTGGGATTGTTGGAAAGTGGGATCACTTTCCCAGAATGAGGTAGAGTATATTTCCAATGTGAAAACCTCTCTAATGAAGTGTACCTCTCCTTCCCCAGTATGTGATGTGATGGAAAGATTGCCATGATGATGGTGGGGTCCCTTTATAACTATGGCTCCAATGATTCAAGGTGTATGAGTATCATGGAGTGCTTGGTAAAGCACCATTGCCAGTCCAACAGCTATAATTTGCTTATACATTGGAATCAGCAGTCTATATAAGTAGAAAGCAAGCTTTGTTGTTGTTTTTTGCCATGACAATAAAACATTTTCTTCTATTTTAAGAGCACTATTTGATCATCCCACTGTTAGCCCTAAAGTGGCATCTAAACTGGAAGAATGGTCTCAGGCAGCCCTGGAAAAGCATTATAAAATTAGTATTGCCAATACAGAAAGCTCCAACAGAATCTCTTCCATTTCATTTGCACTCAAGGGCTTCTTAAGTCTTCCACTTTTGTATTATCCTCAATCATGATCAAGAGAGGACTGAAATAAAATGGTGACCACTCACAGCCTTGTTCAGTCATGCATGTAAGGCTTTAATCACTTGAGTAATGTAATTGATTGTGAGATGACATGATACTGTATAAAGCAATGGTGCAGGATCTCCACCTTCCAGTGTTTCACCCAGCATATTATTAAATTATTCTGTTACTTACTTTAAAGCATATTATTCAGTAACTACAATGGAGCTGTACAGGAAAGGGATGTACAACCCTGATTCCAAAAAAACTGGGACACTGTAAAATGTAAATAAAAACAGACTGCAATGATTTGCAAATCTTTTTTGACCTATATTCAATTGAATACAATTCAAAGACAAAATATTTAATGTTCACACTGATAAACCTTATTGTTTTGTAAATATATACTCATCCTATATATACCACTTTGTAAAAAAAACTGCATGGGCAAATAGTCCAACAGTTTAAGAACAATGTTTCTCATTGCAAGGAATTTAGGGTTTTCACCATTGATGATCCATATCATCATCAAAAGATTCAGCGAATCCAGTGAAATCTTTGCAGGTAAGGGGCAAGGCCGAAAACCAACATTGAACGCCCATGACCTTCGATCCCTCACGTGGCACTGTATTAAAAACTGACATGACTGTATAAAAGGACATTACTACATGGGCTCAGGAATTGCATGCATTTCTAAATATGCACTTTGGAAAACCTTTGTTGGTAAACATGGTTTGTCATTGCATCTTCCATTCAAAAGCAAAAGCCATTATTTCAACAACATCCAGAAAAGCCATCGAAATCTCTAGGCCCAAGCTCATCTGAGATGGACTGATGTAAAGTGGAAAAATGAGCTGTGGTCTGGTGAGTCCACATTTCACATTGTTTTTGGAAATCATGGATGCTTTGTCCTCTGGGCTGAAGAGGAAAAGGACCATCCAGATTGTTCTCAGCACAAAGTTCAAAAGCCAGCATCTGTGGTGGTATGGGGTGTAAGTCTAAACATGGTGACAACTCCTGGGAGTTCAAAACGTTAACCCAGCTATCTCTTTCTGTGGCCTTCCACAACCATGACTGAATATGGGCTTTGTAGGCATATATTATATTTAATCCCATTCATATCAATTTGATCTCATTTTTGAGCCAGCAATGGACTACCATGGCATTTCATTAGCAAGCACATTCTGCTGGTTCTTGTTTCCTTTCAAACCCAATGTTTCTGTGGGTGATTAAGATAATATCAATGCAACAGATTGGGTTGATATTATTACTACACTACCAGACCTACACATCACATCTATGTTCAGTTTTAAGCTTTAAGGCTGTAAACTGGCTTCTGTGCAAACTCCCAGCACTTCTTGTTAGGAAGTTTGACAGTTAACAAACGCTACCATGTGCTGTTCATGGTCCTGTTCCTAGCATTATATTATTATTACTACAAGTTGAATATTAAAATCCAGTGTCATGGAAACTCACTCACTAAAAAAATCAAAGGATAAGGAGTTGCAAAAAAGTAGACTTTTATTGAATCAAACAACAAAAGCCGAGTCAGTCTGCAGAGTGATCTCCCCTCAGTCATAGGGTTTCTCATTTTATACAGTTTCAAAATAACACAATTTATGCCCAATAATCTCATTGGTTAACATGTCTTACCATACCTCAACATTTTCTATTGGTCAGTACATCTCACACTCCTCATATTTTGTATCAACCGGGCCAAACGTTCCAGTACATGACACAATGCACAATTCAGAAAGAGTTAAAACATATGATAAGAAGTGATACATCTTGAACAACGCACTATTCAGTGTGTACAATACATGACTCAAAATGACTGCAGCCAAATCAGCTCAACATAAAATAAAGCTTTATTACTTTTAATAGAACCAACTTCATTTACTTTTAATATGATCAGCATGAATAAGTAATCAACATGATTGTGTATGTGATATGTGAAAAACACCATACCAGGATGGTATGTATACCATATCCGTGTATACCATACACGGATAGCAGTGTACTATACTCATTTTGTAGTAGACTTATCAACTCATAATAGGTGCATTGTAACAATGAATCTAATAGCGAAGAAATCGCTCCAAAGAGACTGAATTCAGTGAGATGGGATAACCATGGCAATACATAAAACATGAATTGCATTATACTACACTCAATTTATCCCATGTAATAAATAGACATAACAGCACATCGTGAATGCACATGCCACTTTCATTTCATAGCCCACATTTTTTTTAATGACCAATGCATAAGAGAATATAGTGCATTCATGTTCCATTTTACGTTCAAGCTGACACTTTTGCATCGCTTCTTTGTAAGTGAATGGTACAGTGGCAGAGAAGGGCGAAACAAATTAACATTTTAGAAAACAAAATTACAAGATGTGAAACACTTAACAAGGGCAAAACAAATTAATATTTTTTAAAAAACAAATTTACAAAAGTAAAAACAATTTCACAAAATGCAAAACATGTTTACCAAGAACAAAACAAATTAACATTTTAGAAAAAAAATTACAGAAGTAAAAACAAAAGTTACAAGACGTGAAACACTTTTACCAGACCCAAAACAAATTTACAAACCGCAAATGCAATGGAAAAGGTAGGTACAATACACCGAGAAGTGCTTGTTGCTGACGTTTTGTGTCACTCTTTCATGGGGGTAAAGTGAATGGGTCTTGTGATGGTAAACCATTTTAGCCAGTTGGTCTGCTTTTGTTATTCCTGTGGGAAGTGTTTAGATTTTTAAAAAAAGAGACTGACTAGATGTGATACATTGTTGTATAGGCTATTTCAATGAAGGCTACTCCTACAATTTAATTGGTGATATGATTTCCTCTTTACATGGTGTAAACATTAGCTTGCGGTGTCTTAAAATTAAACTTAAAGAGGCTGTACTGTACCATAGAAAGGATTGTTCCGCTACAAATGCTGTCAGGAATGCCATCATTGGAGCTTCCTGGACCTAGACAACTCTTTGGCTACCAAACGATGTGGCAAGTACTTAAATAAAAGTACAATCTGTGAGTAAAGAGAGATGTTATGTTATTACTCCAGGAGCTCAATCTTCAAGGGTGCGAGAGGAGAGCACACAGAAGGTCTATAAGAAGAACCTACCACTCAATGTTGCCAAATTGTATGTGGCATGCTGATGGATAAAACAAACTCAAGCCATTTGGCTTAGCCCTTTCGGGATGCATGGATTTTCATGGAAAGTGCTGTGGCTCGTATGTGAACCAACAAATAACAATCCATCAGTGATCGCTCACAATTTCCTTTCTTGTGTGCGAAACCTTGGTGTTGTCCTAATGAGACTGATGACTGACTGAGGCATGGAGAACGGCATTATGGCTGCAATTCAGTGTACCCTACGCCACCGGCACGCTGACTACGACTCAGGAGTGTCTAGCTATATGTATGGTTCATCCACGAGCAGTCAACATACTGAGTCGTGGTGGTCCATATTTAGAAAGGGACGGTAAGTGGACTTAGTGAACTATTTCAGTTTTCATCATCACTGTTAGCCTTTGATGTGTCAAAATGATAATCACAGGCTAACTGCCTTGAACCTCACTGTAAAGAACCTAAATTCAATAGTTAAGTGTTTGAAAACACGCCCATTATACATTTGTTGTACAGTATATTTAAATGCACTGTATACTCAATTAATGTTAATTTTAATCCATTTCTATTGAGCTCAGTTCTGGATGGAGTTATTTGCAGACCTCAGAGATGCAGGACACTTCAGTGGAAGCCATGAACATCAATGCTTGCCGAGATTTTGCTTTGGTGATGTCCTGGATCACCGAAGCCTGGATGAATGTGTGACTCTGTGGAACAGTCACAGGATTTGCACATCTAGAACCGTGTCATGTCCTGGAGGAGTGCCCAATGAACTGTACTACTTATCCCACAGGTAATAGATTGGTGATGGATTGCTACTTCCCTGCAGCTGTTTTTATTTGGACGTTTAAATACAAATGGATGCTTTTATAAAGATCCATTCCTCAATCTAGATTTGGCTCCAGAGAGTGTGGATTTAGAATTGAATGTACAGAACTGGATGTGTTCCCTGAGTCAAGTCAGTCAATGAATCGATGTGGTAACCTAAACATCCAGGAGTAATTGGACTTTGTTATGGAGCACAGTCACCTACAGAAGCCAGAGAACTGTGAGTCTGCATCAGGACTGTACATACGCCTTAAAGAAACTGCTCAGTTATAATTTTTCTGATTACTGGAAAATTTAATGTGCGTTTTTAAATTGACTTGTGCTGTCCATGGTTTACAATTTACTGGAAAAGCTCCCACGTCTGACCTAAATTATTACAGAGAAAATGAAGTGTGAAATAAATTGAGTAAAAGCAATGCATAGTATAAAATATTTACTTTCCATTCTTACATAAGTGTAATAAATATGCTTAATTTCAAGTACTCTTTGGATTTTTTTTAATGGAAAAAAATGAAATGCAGTGCTTTGTAAGCACTATTACTACTACTAATAATAAGAAGAAGAAGAAGAAGAAGAAAAGAATAATAGGGATAACAATATAGTGCTTTGCAGACATTGTAATAATAAAAAGCCTAGGAAGAACAGTACAAGCACTGCAATTACTGAAACTGTTCTTAACTAATAATGCAGTAGTCATTGTAAGTTGCACTGAATTGCAGACTGGCACCATGCTTCCTTTGAACATGGCAAGGTAACTAAAAAAAAAAATTGTAAGACTAAGATATGTTGTTACCTGTCAGTTAACCAGGAGTTGTGGTCGATAATATATCACCAAAGGTAGTCTGACGCAATTGTTCTCTTTTCTTCAAGAGTAGCCACATGTCTCAGACAACCAGCTGTGTGTTAAATTGTGTTGTGCCTTAGAGTACATTCTCTGAGAGCTTCCACAGAAGCGGCGCTCTCAATCTAAAAGGACAAAAAAAGAAAAGGGGCATATACAGTCAGTCAATAACTGAATATACTGTATGTCCTTGCCTAAATTTTTATTTCATTAAATGCATAGTTTATTCCTATACATATCATACACACACACACACACACATACATACATATATATATATATATATATATAAAATTATATTATATCCTGTACAATCACAGAACTGTAAATGTAGCTATTGCTCTGTTTATGTGATCATGGAAGTAAAGATTTTCTCAGAGCACTGCAGAAAGTAATAAATAAACCCTGCCCTACCATAGGCTTATGCTTTTCTTACCTCTCGCAAAGCTTTCCCTATTTCTTCTTCAGTTATTAAATTAACTGTTGCTTTGAATGAAGGCTAGCCTGCAAGGTAAAATACAAGATCTTCTGAGAGGAAATGAGGGCCTGGCCCTCAATCCACAACTGACACAGCAATCATCTTTCCTGCCAAGTAGTACTCATCCTCCCTGACAGCTGTGAACGAAAATGATTCATATTTCAAAATTCAAACACGCTCCGTAATCTATTAACTGTTGGGGGCAGCCATGGCCTGAAGGTTAGAGAAGCAGTTAGTTAGAGAAACAGCCTTGGGCCTGAAGGGTCGCCGGTTTGATTCCCGGGACTGGCAGGAAAAAAAAAAAAATGTAAGGAGAGTGAGCACTTTCCCCTCCCTCTGCGTGATGGCCGAAGAAAGCCGGAGAAGCAGCCTTGGGCCCGAAGGGTCACCAGTTATAGGACTGGCAAGAAGAAAATGTGAGGGAAGTTGAGTGAACAAACAACAC
>JAOTRR010087035.1:0-10188 GCA_028570945.1 Gogo arcuatus
AGTGTTTATTTTTCTGTAAAGCTGCTTTGCAACAATTCTGTTGTTAAAAGTGCTATACAAATAAACGTGACTTGACTTGACAGAGCTGGAAGACAAAATCGAAATGCCAATGGACTTTCTTGACGTCCTCAGGGTGAAGTGAAAAGTGATCCTGTGTCACGGGAAGAAAGCAAGAGAATTACGTAATTCACATCTCATTACTTATCCTCTTTAGCTAACCATGCAGACTTACCTGCTGATGTGGTATCTGCCACCTGTCACAAACATCTGTCATACTTACCAAGACTCTGTCCCCATTACATTGGTAGAATCTCTCGCACTCCATCCTGAAGCTGTGCTTGATGTCTTTGAAGAAAATGATTGCTTGGAAGGACAAGTAACTATTTCCATGTTTTCTGAGGATGAGCTTAAGAGACAGCAGAAGGCTGATCCCATGATAGGTTGGGTCATCTCCCTGATGGAATCTGGTGAACATGTCACACCCCATCTTACAGTTGACTCTCCTGATCTCAGGTTAATGGCTAAGGAATTGAGTTGTTTGTACCTGAAAAATGGTGCCTTGTACAGGAACTGACAATGTGATTCTCAACCTATATGTCAGCTTGTGCTACCTAAGGAGTTAAGATCAACTGTACTCAGAAGTCTCCATGATGACATGGGACATCTTGGGATTGAGCGCACTCTTGACTTGGTCAGGTCCAGATTTTACCAGTCAAAAATGGCTTCTGATGTCAAGAGGAAAATCAAGACCTGTGGTCGGTGCATCAGATGGAAGTCTCAGCCAGAGAAAGCATCTCTTGTCAATATACAGACCAACAGGTCCATGGAATCAGTATGCATGGACATTTTGTCCTTAGAAGCTGACAGTAGAAACACCAAAGACATACTTGTAATTACTGACCATTTTACAAAGTATGCTGTAGCCATACCAACCAAAGATCAAATAGTCTATACAGTTGCAAAATGTCTGTGGGAGCAGTTCTTTGTAATTACAGATTCCCCAAAAGACTCCATAGTGATCAAGGCAGGGATTCTGAGTTGCACACAATCAAAGAGCTCTGTGCACTAACAGATATTCGATAAGTAAGGACCAGTCCTTATCACCCAAAAGGGGATTCTGTTGAGAGATTTAATAGGATGCTGCTAAGTATGTTGGGAACACTGAAAGCTAAGGAGAAGGGCAGATGGTGTGACTTTGTCAAACTGCTTACCCATGCCTCTAACTGTACAAAAAATGAAGTCACTGGTTTCTCCCCATATGAGCTAATGTTTGGGAGGCAACACAGGCTACCCATTGACATTGCTTTTGGGCTTCAAGGTCAAGGAATTCAGTCTGCATCTCACTCGCAATATGTGAGAAACCTGAAGTCTCATCTCAAGGAAAATTATCAACTGGCCATAAAGAATGCTCAAAAGGTCGCCGCCAGAAATAAGAAATGATATGATAAGTCTGTCTGGGAGTCTACTCTGCAGGAGGGAGACTGGGTTAGGCTAAGGTATTAGCAGAAACTGGCTGACCAGTGGGAATCCACTGTTTCCACAGTGATCAAACAGGTGAACGACTTCCCTGTCTATGTAATCCAACCTGAGGGTAAAGATGGTCCAACTTGCACTCTACATAGAGATCTCCTGTTGCCCTGTGGAACTTTGACTGAAGAGGAGGATGAAGAATCTGCTGAGACTAGGACATTGCGGGGACCCAATACCAGGAAAAATCCAGTTCGGATATCACAAGAAGGAATTATGGATTCAGAGAATGGGAACCTACACTGCTGGTCAGTAAGTCCTCTAACTCTTACCAAGAAAAGATTTACCAAAGTGTATGAGATCCCAAGGAGTCTGGATGGCTCCACTGCTGTTCAGCCAGGCAGACGAGAATGTGAAAATGATTACTTACCTGTCCAACCCATGGATGACAAGGCCTTACCTATCCCTGAAGTGGAAGAACCTGTTGAAGAAGCTGAAAAGTAAGTGGCTAATGAAAATAGCTTACTTGTACCAGCTACTAAGGCTGTTGATGACACAGATGGTGGAAGAATTTCAAGATGAATCCCTCTTTGGGAACTTATTTGAGCAAAATGGTGAAGAACGAGGGGGACAAATCCCAGGATGACCTGAAACACAAAACAGTCTAGGTGATGAATTAAACAATGAAGATGAAGTATCTTTGGAAATTGTCGAAGATTGCTCTACAAGGAGATCTGAAAGAACTAGAAGAGCTCCAGGTTGCTTTCATTATAATCAACTAGGCAATCCCCTTATTTCCTTTGCCCACACATTGCTAGAGGGACTTAATAATGCATTGATCTCATTTAATGAGCTACATATCCGTTCAGTTTTAAGAATTTAACCTTTAAAAGTTAGAAACCCATGAAGGGACTCAGGGTGATTAAAGGGGGGAGGGTGTAACCCACCTTAAAATTGGGTACTAAAGGGTAATTTGAATAAAAAAGAAAAGAAAGAAATTAGTTATTTTAAATGGTAAAATAATAGAAAGAACCAAAAGGAAACTGAAATTTATTGGCATGTATGTTATTTGTGGGTTTATATATATATATATATATATATATATATATCAAACTTTATTGAAAAGTTCCAAATGTACAAATATCAGACAAGCACTCCATCTAGTGGAACAGTGAGGTAAGAGGTTGTAAAAAATAATGATCACAAAATGAATCTGCAGAAAGAAAAAAGAAAAAAAAATCATTCCTCTTTGAAAAGATATTTGTATAACTTAATGGTTGTATTACTCTTTTTGGTGTCAATAAGTGTCAGAGTGTTGATATATTTTTTAAATTCGCACAGGAAACTTACAAAATTAGGGGCCATTTTGGTAAATATACATTTGTGTATGTGAAATTTACCATACAAGATTAATAAATTCACAATAAAATTAATGTTTTGTTTTTCATGCTCAAAGTACATAATAACATTCTTGCATTTAATTTTGATATTATCATTAATTTTACACAATATATAATTTTCCAGTCGTGTCTAGAAATTGAGTATATACAGTGGAAAAATAGATGTGTTAAAAATTCTGGTTCAGCGTTACAAAAACTACATTTGTTATCAGTGTCTAAAAATTTAGAAAAGTATAAATTTGTTGGATATATATTGTGTACAATTTTGACATGTACTTCTTCAATTTTATTAGAAATACAGAACTTGCATGGCAATAACCAGGTCCTCTGCCAGTCAGTGCCTGTAAAAATGTTGTCCCTAAAAGATTTACCTCTTGGAGATAATTTCCTCCTTTTATAAAGTGTATTACTTATATGTTTGTTACCACATTTTGAGTGCATAATACTGATACCGTTTATCATCAAAAGGGGTTCTATTCTCAGTGATTCTTGAAACTGAAGATGACTTTTCATCCTAAAGGATAGGCCATCAGGAATAGCTTTATTTGCAAAATTAAATGTTCTACTTGTAATAGGGAAGGATTTGATAAGAAGGAAATGCTCATAACTTAGCAATGCACTGTTAGTATTAAAGAGATCATTTACATAAATAAATGATTTCCTCTATCAACCCAATTCTGCTTAAATATAGATTTATTTCTTACTGTGATGTCTTCATTATTCCATATAATAGTTTTATGTGGGGAAAAGTTATGGGAGTAACATAATTTCCAAGCTAGGAGAGCCTGTTGGTAAAATTTAGACAATTTTAAAGGCAATTTAGTAATACTGAAATTACAAGTGAGTAAGAAGTGAAGACTGCCCAGTTTTCTAAAAATATTGTTTGGGATAAAGTACCAAACCAAATTTGGGGCTTTGCAACATTCTTTGATCCATTTTATCTTAAATGTGTTATTTAAGTCGATAAAATTTAATTATTCCAATCCCCCCTCTTTACTGGATCCTGAAAGTATATCCTTTTTTAGGAGGTGTTTTTTTGTTTTCCATGTAAAATTAGCAAGTATTTTGTTAATATCTTTGAGTGTTGAACCTTGAATGAACAAAGATAAAGCAGGATACACTAGTCTTGAAATACCTTCAGCCTTGGTTAAAAGAATTTTTCTGAGAATAGACAGATCGCATTGAAGCCACATATTCATAATATTTTGTGTCATTTTAAGTCTAGGGAGGAAGTTGAGCTGTTGTCTAGTCCTCATATTTTTCGTAACATCAATACCTAAGTATTTGATAGTATTTTTATGTTACATATGTTCTCATCAGCTGTATCATATAGGGTTAAAATTTCACATTTACCTATGTTAAGATGTAATCTGGAAGATTTTGCAAATTCTTTAATTAGTTGAATAGCTGGTTCGATTTGGTGTTTATCTTTTAGAAACAAAACCATATCATCAGCTAGTTGTGTTATACAAATTTCTCTTTGAAATATAGATAAACCCTTTATATTAGGACTATTCAGGATTTTCAATGAAAGGAGCTCTGCAGCAATCAGAAATAAAAAAGGTGAGATTGGGCAGCTTTGACAAACAGATGTAGTGATGGGGGATCTTTTGGAGGTGTTAGGGTAGATCATTAGATTACTATTAATATCCTTGTATAGCATTTTAACTACTGAAATAAAGTTTTCTCCAAATCCCATTAATTCTAAAATCTTGTATATATAAATGGATGTTCCACCGTATCAAATGGTTTATAAAAGTTGAGAAATACAATAACTGCCTCTGAATCCACATATTCAGAATAATCAAGCAAATCCAAAATTAATCTTATGTTGTTACTTATGTGTCGGTTAATCATGAAGCCTGTTTGGGTTTCATTTATAATTTCTACAAAGTCTTTTTTTAGATGTCTGGCAAAAACAAGTGCAGATAATTTGTAATCTATATTTAGAAGTGTGATAGGTCTCTAATTTTCTATCTACAGAGAATCTTTGTTTAGTTTGGGTATCAAGCTAATTAATCCTTGTTTCATTGTTGTTGTCATTTCTTTGTTAGCAATGCACTCTTTATACATGTTCATAAGCAGGGTTTCAATAATATCCCAGAAAAATAAATAAAATTTGGTGGATAAACCATCAATCCCGGGAGATTTACCGGTTTTCATATGTTTCAGTGCATCTACAAATTCCTTGTTCAAGATGGGCTTGTCACAATTATTTTTAAATTGATCCGAAATGGTAGGGATAAATTCTTTAATTTTGTTTAAAAATTCTTTACAATGTTCTGATTCAAATTTGGATTTATATAGTTCTCTGTAAAAGGAGCTTACATAATTTGCTCTTTCTTTGGGATTAGTATTGAGGTTGTTATTTATTTTTAATATTTACATAGTTTCTTTTGCGGTTACATATTTGAAATGCAAAAAAAATAATGAGTTTTTTTCACCATTTCCTAACCATCTCGCCCTAGATTGTATAAAGGCACCTTTGGCTGCGTCAACATATAATTTATCTATTTCATTCTGGAGCTGCATTAAATTTGCCTGCTCAGTTTTTGACAGATTTTCCTTATTCAATACAAGTTTTAAATTATCCATAATTTCGCTTTCTTTTTGGTGGCTAGCTTTTTTGATATCTTTGCTGCAATTAATGGCAATTTCTCTAATTTTAAATTTAAAGTACTCCCATTTCTGAATATTATTCATATCATTTTTTAAATGTCTTGTGCCATTTGTTTAGCTGAATCTTAAAAGGTTTTGTCTTTAAGTAAATTATTGTTTAACTTCCAGTATCCTCATAATTTCTTATTATTTTCTTTGGAAGCAGCTAAGTGTATTGAAATCATTTTATGATCAGATAAAGGAGCAGATGAATGATATATATTGCATGTAATGTATTGCATGTATTGCATGTAAGATGTAGAGGTTAACCATAAGTCTATTCTGGAGTGTTGCGCATGTATAGCATTACACCAAGTAAAATCTTTCCAGTCAGGTTTAAAGAAATGCCATGCGTCTGCTACGGACAGTTTTTCACTTAGATAAAGTGTGGCTTTAAAATGTAGATTTTGTGAATTTTTTTTACTGAGGTTCTATCTATCAAGTCATTGGGAGCGTCATTAAAGTCACCTCAAATGACCAAGTGTGGATTTTGGTGTTTTTCTTGTAGATCGCTTATTTTGGAATAAACATGGGTGAACGGAGTTTTAGCTTGTGCTACTCCATTGTGACCATTTATGTTACATAGTATGAAAAGAGAATTATCTAGTTTAATTACAGCTATAATCCATCTACCCTCTCCAGAGCTGAAAGTCTCTAAGATATAAACTGTAAATCTGTTAAACAAAAGAGTGACACCTGCAGAGTGATATGATGCATGACAAAAATATGCTTGATCCCCACTGAGCTTTCCAAAAATTACTATCCTTGTCACACGAGTGTGTTTCCTGTAAAAAGATAATGTTAGCGTTCGTTTTATGAGTAAAGAAGAATATTGCTTTTCTTTTAATATTGTTTCTTAACCTCCTGACATTCAGTGAAACGATTTTCAATGAGTTGAACCTAAAATCAGCCATTATGAAATAATGAAGAAAAAGAGAGTATGATGTCTAGAGAACAACACAAAACAAAACAACAACAAAAAAATGCATTCAAGTCTTGAAATAGAGTAAGCTCGCTTATGCAAATATCTCAAAAAAATATGGAAGAACTTTTTTTAGAGTTTTGGGCACCAACAATCAACATTATTAACTATAAGTGGTTTGCATAGTGACCAGTATGTTGAATCAAGCTTACTAGCCAATTTAACAGACTTATTGCTCAACCTTTTATAAGCCCAACAACAACCCGTTCATAAGTAGAATGAGAGATAGAAGCACAAAGTCAATGGCTGCTTAAACAGCGTCCTTCATTGCATCTGCTGTGATTCTTTTTCCATCAATAATCATGTCAGGACCACCATTTGGTCAAAGATATAAAAGATCTGCTTCCTTGTGTCTTCAGCTGATTCGTTGTTTGTTTCAGGGATATTAAAAAGTTTCAGATTCCTCCGTTGACTGTAACGTTCTGGTTCTTCAATTTTCATGTCTTATATGTTATTTGTGTTTAATTGTCTCTTGGTCTAGTAAAAGTATATAATTTCCGGAAGACTTTTATTTTGATAATGTCATTCCTGTAGAAGGTTTTTTTTCCCCTTTTCCTACCGCCCCCCCCCCCCCTCTCGCTGGCAATCCTGAGAACGCACAGGTTAGGAAGTGACTAAGAAATTGAGTTTGTAAACGATGAAGTGAAACGATAAAGTGAAGTGCTGTTTATCTGAAAGAAATTTGAGTTTAAACATCATATTTACAAGACTACATGCACTGTTGATTCTTCATAAGTTTTAACGCATTCTTTTTTGTTGACTCCTCGAGAACTCCGGTGAGTAGCTTTATATTTAATTCAAATGCCTGGTGATTAGCATGCTAGTGCATACATGGTAACCTGTTAACATCGTTTGGTTTGTAAATGAATTTAAAACCAGTTGGAGTTTTGTTAGCCTATTAATCTCATTATTTGTGTGTGGGTTCTTCATTTGTTTCACTGTATGGGAATAGTGCTATAGCTACACATATTAGCTGTGTTGCAGCAGGTGCTACGTGAACGGGAATATCGAGTGCTCCCGATACGGAAGCATGTGGAAGTTGTCATGTAGTGATATGTATGCATGTTTATCATATGTGTTAAAGTTAATGTTATTTCATGATCTGAAATAGGTGTACGATGTATAGTGAAAAGTGAAAGGATAAAATGACATTTTAAGCCTGTGAAAAGAAACATAATTATACCTGTAGCTGCAGTGAATTCAACTACAGATATGAGTAGTCGAAACTAGTTATGCATACAGAATATTGGTTACTGTAATAATAAGGGACCTGTGAGTTTAATCAATTGGATTTTGAATGCGATCTCATCTTGATACTGACTTGAAACTGCATTGCATGCTGTGCACTACAAGTTTTTTTTATTTTTTATTATTATTATTTTTCTTTTTTTGGAGAGAGGACATTGATGGAGAAGCCATGGCCTAAAGGTTAGAGAAGCAGCTTTAGGACCAAAAGGTCACTGGTTTGTTTCCCTGGACCAGCAGGAATGGCTGAAGTGCCCTTGAGCAAGGCACCTAACCCCCAATTGCTCTCTGGGTTGCTCACTGCTGTAGGTATGTCAGGGTCCTGTCGTATGTCTCTCTGGATAAGAGCGTCTGCTAAATGCCTGTAATGTAATGATGGCAAGTCAGTCCCACTGGATCCCAAGCTAGCTCTGCAAGCTGAATTGAGGAGCAACTGGTATCCTTGGATTTTCAAGGTCTACTAGGATACAGATAAGCAGGAATCTAACTCTTACATGAACATTGATCACACACGTACACTCAATAACTATCTGGGTAGAGACATTTTTCCTTATTTTATTTAGTACTTGGGAAAGAGCTCTATTTTATTTCTTCTGTTATTTTCTTACACTCTGGAAAAAATATTTTGTTTCCCTGAGACTGTTTATAAATCCATATAGTTTATACATGTACTCTGGTCATCTTATCACTACCCCTCTACTGAACCTAGACAGTGTTAGCTAATCACTCATTATAATTAAGTTTAAGTTTTGCAAAGGCACTACACTTGAATGAGGTTCTATGCTGATCCAAAACAGATATTTTTATTTGATTTGCAGGGGAAGGGAATACACTGGTGGTGTGTCCTGAAATACCAGCAATTGTGTAATATTTAACTAATGTGCTTAAAAGAAACAGAACAAAATAGAATGTGTGTAATGTTTCTATAGAGTTGATGCGTTTCAGGAGGATGGGTTATTAGGAAGACCCATTAATGATGATGGAAATCTTCCAAATTGGCAAAAGGAAAACAGTTGAACTCCAAAGCAGATCACACCTGTGCCTCTTTGCATTAAGAAACATAATGCCAGGTGAAGAGAAGCATTATGACTCTGGGAATGTAGAAAGGCCATGGCTGGAGGAGGTTATGTTTCCTGTTTCCAGATATGTTTAATATCTAAATTCTTGTTTCTACTAGAAAGACTTTACTGACACAATGCATTTTTAATCTGTGTAGATATGTGTAAACAGTTGTTGTATATTGTCATCAGATGTATTTCAACATTCACATTATCGTTTCTTAATATAGTGTTTTTCATTGGTGTGAAAATGAACTGATTACGACTGTTTTCAAGTCCAAAAAGCAGGTCCAAAGGAAGTGCGTAAGGAGCAAAGTAACAAGGATAACCCCCAAGCTAAGTTCAGTTCAAGTATGGCTCCAACACCTTCTCCAAAGGGCAGTTCAGGATCTAAACCCTCTTCAGCTCCCAGCAATAAATTCCCACCAAGGTAGCAAATTTTTCCTTATTTATTTACAGGTTGTCTCAACTTTTAGTCGTTTTGCACAGTGTAGTTCCCAGTAATTGTTCATGAAAATTCTTATTAGTGCTTGCTGTCAGTAAATGCTTGGTCACTGCATTTAAAAACATTTCCTTGTTTCAGTCGGAAGTAATAGAGCTGAATCCTGATCTTTACGTAGTACACACAGCCTGTTTTCAGTAAGATTTTGCTATAGACACCTCACTTGTCAGTACACAGGTATGTAAAGGTCCTCTATTAATTACTGGGTTGTGAGTGAACAGAGTCTAACCCGAATATGCCAGCTTAGGTCTTCATTTGGATATGAAGTGTGTGTGTAGTGCAGTGGGTGAGGGATAGGGTTAGGATTAGGTTTCAAGGAGAATCCACGTCCTGGCCAAGGCCAGAGCCGTGTTGTGCACTGTCCTTCCCAGGGTCTCTCCTCGACGTTCCACAAATGCCGGGCAGGGATTCATAGAAAAGGTTATGGTTAATTTGGGGGGGTTAAGTTAAGGTACTGGGGAGGGTGCTTGGTTAAAACGTTAGGGTTAGGGATTGGGGGAGGGTTATAGGTATGTTTTTAGGGGGTACACGGTTAGGGTTTGGGAATGGGGAAAGGGTTATGGTAAAGTTTTTTTTAGATATAGGGAAGGGTGCTTGGTTAAGGTTAGGGCTAGGGGTTCAGGGCAGGGGCAGAGGAAAGGGTTAGGGTTAGGTTTAGGGATGGGGAAAGGGATTTTACTGTTTAGATGTAGGGAAGGGCGCTTGGTTAAGGTTGGGGATTGGGGTTAGGGCTAGGGGTTAGGTTTAGATATAGGGAAGGGCGCTTGGTTAGGGTTTGGGGTTAGGGCTAGGGTTAGGTTAGGGGTCAGGGTCGGGTTAGGGTTAGGGTTAGGGTTAGGGGTAGGGTTAGGGTTAGGGTTAGGGTTAGGGTTAGGG
>JAOTRR010087048.1:0-10187 GCA_028570945.1 Gogo arcuatus
TTCATTATAGTTTTAGCATGAAGTCAATTTTGTTGAAGTTATCAACTGTTCATTGATGGATACTTGAGTGCAAAACTGTTTATGACAACTGCAGTCCTAAACTTATCATGTCAATTGTAGTCCTCAGCCATCGTAGCAAAACGCCATTTTTTTTCACTGGATCAGGGAGTCAAGGGGATCTGCCAGTATCCCTTTGTTAAATCCAGTGTCAAATAAAAACGAGCTGTGCCTAACCGATCGAGCAACTCTTCAATGTGAGGCATCGGGTATGCGTCAAATTTAGACACTGCATTGACCTTTCTATAGTCCACACAGAAACGGACTGATCCATCAGTCTTGGGAACCAAGACCACCGGGCTGCTCTAGTCACTGTGCGACTCCACAATTATTCCCATTTCAAGCATGACTGTGAGTTCGTCCTAAACTACAGTTTTCTTGTGTTTGGGTAAGCGGTATGGGCAGCTACACACCAACACCCCTGTGGGCATCTCGATGTGGTGTTCTATGAGGTGGGTGTAACCAGAAAGAGGTGAGAACAAGTCAGAAAACTCTGCTTGTGACTTGGAAACCTTGGCAAGTTGGGGTGGCAAGAGGTGGTCTCCACAGGGGACCATGGTGGATTGAGCGGCTACTTTTGTTTTTACCTCCGGCTCCAGCTCCTCCCTCTCTGCAACTACCATTGCCAAACCACAGGGACCCCCTTGTTCCATAGTTTAAGCAGATCTAGGTGGTATATCTGCCGCACCCCACCTCTGTCTGTTTGCTTCACCTCATAGTCAATGTCCCCAATTCGCCGTGTGACCTCAAAGGGCCCTTGCCACTTAGCAAGCAATTTAGAGCTTGATATGGGTAATAACATGAGCACTTTATCCCCGGTGCGAATTCCCAAAGGTATGCACCCTTGTTGTCCAGCCGGGACTGACATTCTTGCACCTGCCGCAAAGTCTCTTGGGTTAGGTGACTGAGTGTGTGGAGTTTTGCACACAGGTTGAGAATGTATTGAACTTTGCTCTTACTACTAGAAGGCCCCTCCTCCCAATTTTCCCGCATGACGTCTAGGATGCCACGAGGCTTGCGCCCATACAACAGTCCGAATGGGGAAAACCTCTTGGAGGTTTGTGGGACCTCTTGTACTGAGAATAACAGGCGCTTGAGCCATTTATCCCAGTTACGTGTGTCTTCGCTCACAAACTTACGCATGAACTTTTTAAGGGTTTGGTTAAATCGCTTGACCAAGCCGTCTGTCTGTGGGTGAGAAACGCTTATGTGGACTGACTTAACCCCTAGTAACTCATCGAATTTGTGAAGGGTGCGTGACATAAACATAGTGCCCTGATCAGTCAGAATTTCTTTCGGAAGCCCGACTCGGGAGATAATTTTAAATAGTGCCTCTGTGACATTGTGTGCAGAAATGTTACGCAGCAGTACTGCTTTCAGGTATTGCGTTGCATAGTCCACCAGGACTAAAATAAAGTAATGCCCTCGTGCAGACCAATCTAATGGCCTGATGAGATCCATCCCAATTTGTTCAAAGGGTGCCTCAATTAGGGGAAGAGGGCGCAATGGCGCCTTTGGGGTGGTCGCAGTATTCACCAGCTGGCATTCACGGCATGCCGCACACCACCTACGGACATCCCCGTGAATCCCTGGCCTGTAGAAGCTGACCATGAGACGGGTCAGTGTTTTATCCTGCCCTAGTTTTCCTGCCATAGGGTTATAATGAGCTGCATGGAATACGAGTTCCCTACAACTCTTTGGGACCAACAACTGTATCACTTTTTCACTGGTCTGATTGTCCTGCATCACTTGATACAACCTATCCTTAACTACTGAGAAGTACGGGCAGGAGAGTGCAACGTTCGGCTGGAGGGTTTAACCATCGATTACTCTCACTTGGTCAAAGGCGTGTCACAGATTCTCATCTCGTGCCTGCTCCAGAGGGAAATCCTCCAAGGAATTCTCAAGAGAGAGAGGAGGGGTGGGGCAGTTCCCACTCTCCATTTTGCTATGATGCGTTGCTGACATAGATGGCTCTGGGACAGCCTCCCCAGATAATGCTATACTAGGATTACTGCAGGATACCACGTTACTGCAGGACCCACCCACCATTACTCGCTCCATTAAATACTTAAACCCTGGCCAATCTTTTCCCAGAACCTGTGTGTAGGTGAGGTGCGGACTAACCACTGCCTCCACACTATGATTTGTTCCCCGAAATTGGATTCAGACAGACACCAGTGGGTATTCGTGAACATCCCTGTGCACACACTGTACCTTCACCAAGCACACTGCACCCAATGCCTCACCTTGCACCAAGCTTTGGTGGATGGAGGTTTGATTACAGCCTGAATCCACCAACGCATGATAGGTACCCCCTTGGATACTCACTGGTATGCGGTATGTGCGCACGTTGGGGATCCGGACCACTGCCCCCACCTCCATTACGTGGCACTGGTCCTGGAAATGCCCAGGCCCCATACAGCACCAGCACACCAGCACAGGCCTCACCTCTGCACTGGTGGCTCAGGGATCACTCACCTGAGGGGGAGGAGACACAGAAACATAAGGGGAGGAGGGGACAGGGGACCATGGGCTCATCAAGCTGGCTGCGGGGGAGTTGACCCCCGCTTCTGTGGTGCAGGGACAAGGAAGGAATGGGAGGAAGAGAGAGGGAAAGAGAGAAAGAGAAGATGCAGGATGCCCACCTGTCACCGGAACCGCTGCCAGATGGTCCTCAGCCAGAGCGATCGCTCTATCCAGTGACGCCAGGCAGTGGCACTAGACCCACTCTGCTGTTCCTCCCGGCAGCTGAGCGATGAATTGTTCCAGTGTGACCGCATCAATGATGCCCTCAGTGTCATAATCTTCTACCCTCAGCCACCACCGGCAGGTGTCCCGGAGCTGCTGGCCGAACGCAATTGGCCAGCCAACCTCCTCCAGAATCAGCACACGGAAGCGCTGACGATGTTGTTCAGGGGTGCGGCTGACACGTTGCAAGATGGCTCGCTTCAAGCCCATGTACTCCAGTGTGTTGTCTGGGGGTAGTTGTTGGGCTTCTCTGCTCAGGAGCAGCAGTAGGCGTACAGCTCACTACTTGACCGGCCACCCCCACACCTCCATGGCTTGCTCAAAGAGCATGAGGAAGGCCTCTGGGTTGTCATTAGGCCCTATCTTCATCAGCGTAACACGGGGGAAGCCCATAGACACTGAGGCTGGGGTACCCGCTGACATGAGCAGGTTCCAGAATGCCTGGAGATCCTCCTGCTGGGCCTGGAGCAAAGCTTCGAAGCGCTGCTCCTGCTAGTGCGCGAAGTGACCAGCACCTGGTGCTGGTTCTGTTCGGCGGTGGCAAGGGCATGGATGAGCTCCTTAAAGGGCAAGAACTCCATGTTGGCAGTTTGCTTCAGGGTCCCTGGTTTCGGCACCAGTGTAGCACTCTCTACAGTAAGGTGGGACACTGAAGCACTGGGACAGGTGGGATAGTTTTTGATTGCTTGGTCCTTTTTTATTTTCAGCTTCACTGCATGAAAGTTCCGGGTTTGAACCTCATGGCCAGCGGGGGCCTTTCTGTGTGGAGTTTGCGTGTTCTCCCTATGTCTGTGTGGGTTTCCTCTGGGTGCTCTGGTTTCCCCCACCGTCCAAAGACATGCAGTTAGGTTAACTGGCTTCTCTACATTGCCCATAGGTGTGAGTGTGAATGGTTGTCTGTCTCTCTGTGTTGGTCCTGCAATGGATTGGTGGCCCATCCAGGATGTACCCTGCCTCTCACCTGAAGTTGGCTGGGATTGGCTCCAGCTTCTTGTAATGGATAAGTGGCATAGAAAATGAGTGAGTGAGCTTTTCAGCTCTTATTACACACAGACTCTGTTCCACATGAAGCTCTCTCTCCCCTCTGCTTTCTCCCTCCTTATGAGCCCTCGGCCGTCACTGGAAGACACACATACACACAGCGTTAATCAGACACAGGTGTGATCATTTTGCCACTCACCTTCCCCGGCCTTGCCCTCCATTCACGAACTGGCACTCGACCGCGCCCCCACTGACATAATCTTGAAACCCGTAAGTCATACACTGAAAATTCTTTTTTCCTCTTTTTCCACTTATTCTTTCACTCCTGAATTCAGACCAATCCTGCCCACTAATTTCCCTAATATGCGAAACATACTTTTGCGAATTAGTCCTTTGATTTTTAACCAATCTTTACAAACCTTCTGTCATACTATTCAGGACAGTGTGACCCTTTATATTTATCAAAAACATTGAAATTTGTAAACAATATGGCTACCACATGCCAATCAACCCAAGTAAGGTGGCACTGGTTTGCTGAAACAGCTGTACTTCATGAATGCCTACATGGAATTACAGAAAATTGAACTGCATGTATGGCAAAGGATTCTGAGGTGATGTGCAAAGTTTGAACCATGACTACTGAAATGGGGCAGAGTTAAGTTGAAATAGCTATTTCTCAGAAAGCAAAAGTCTGCTTGAGCTGAAATTTGGTGTGCTGCATCAATGTGCTAATGTGTAACTGGATTTTAATCATTACTGCAATACTTCAAAAACATGTCTAATTTCAGCCAATCAGCTTTCAGACAACTAGCATTGAGCTATCATCACAAAAATTCATAAGTATGTTCATGTATGATCTCTTTATTGTTCTGTGTACACTGGAAAGGAGTGGCCACTGAGGGTGATGCTTGCTAAGATTGCTTGGATCCCACAGATCTCCGCTTGAGGCTGCATTGCTAAGCACTCCCTAAATGATACCCTGTTTTTTGTTTGTTTGGGTTTTTTTAGGATTTATCTTCTTCTTCTTCTTCTTCTTTTTCTTCTTCTTCTTCTTTGTCCTCCGCTTCTTCTTGTTCTTCTATTCAGCCAAAACAGATCAGGCAGACCAAACCGTAGGTCCTAGAGACATGAAACTTGGTCAGTAGTTAATACACCCTGCCACTACTTAGGCAAGAGAGATGAGTCTGATCAGCTTAATGGTGATGCTATAGTGATGCTTGTATATTTTACAGTTTGACTCATATCTCAAAAACAGGAATTCCTAAAGCAAAGGTTCTTTTTGCTTCTTATTCCTTAGGTTCACCTAAACAAAAATGCCTCAATTACCATTTAGCTCCTCCCACTTTTTGCATATTTGCAAAATATGCAATACCTACTTTTGAGAACTTGTCCTAGGATTTTTGCCCTCTTTTTTGAATTTTGGTGTTAAACTACTCAGCAGAGTGTGTCCCTCAATAATTATCAAAACCATGTAAACATGGCCACCATATGTTAAGCAATTTTAATGAGGTGGAGTCTAAGTTGCTCAAACAGCTCTAACTCATCACTTTTTGCATTGATTTGCACAAAACTTGAACCATGTATACAAGACAAGATTCTGAGGTCATTTGCAACGTTTGGGACATGGTCATGGGCTAATGTTACTGTTTCTCAAAAATGTCAGAACGAGCTGAAACTTGGTATATGGTATCTCTATGGTAATCTGGAAGTGAATGGCTCATGATGACCTGGTTATTTAAAAAGACATACCTACCATCAACCAATTGTCATGTAAGGTTGCTGGTAGACGGATATAATTAGAGGAAGAGTTTATTATAAAACACAATAAGCAGGCATACAAATCCAAAATGTTAGGCAGAATCGAAGTACAAAGACAGGCAATGGTCACGCGAGGCACAAACAGACTATCAGAGGAAGAGACAAAAGGCAAAGTCCAAAATACAGCGTGAAGTCAGAAAACCAGAATAACAATGTAAACAAAACAGCTCGGTAAGGTCAGACACTAGGAACTGAGCATTTACTTTGCAAAGTCTGTATGAGTTCAGCGTCCTTATATGCACGTGCCATGATTACCCTCTGATCAGGAACAGGTGCACTGTAATTAGTCCTTGAAGTGCGCGCTGTTCGCTCAAAGGGCAAATACTCGTGGATGTGAGTGACAGTTCGAAGTGCGCCAATTGCAAAAGCGTGTGGACACATGCGGACGTGATACCAATCAGCTTTTAGCAGGCATGTTACAGGGTAAACAATGAGATATTGTCATGAAACATGAAAGTATGGTCCATCTAAGGACCCCCTAATAATTGATACAGTCTTACTCAACTTGGCCCCTTGGGGGTGCAATTCGTGTTTTTGTACTTTAAAATAAGCATTTTTTTTTATCTAGCAAGGCATACAGTGAAAGTCTTTTTCCCATGCTTTGTCTCTTTACCCCCTAAAAATGTGCCTTTTGGACCATTTAGCTCCATCCTGTGAAATTTTTTTTGATAATTTACTTACAATGCAAAACATACTTTTGAGAACTTGTCCTACATTTTTTGTCCTGTCTTCACAATTTTGGTGTCAGCCCACTCAGCACAGTCTGAGCTTCAATCAAAACATGTTGACAATTGTAAATAATTTGGCCGCCATAGGCCAAGAAATTCTATGAGGGAAAGCCTAATTTACTTTAACAGCTATAAGACAGGGTTATCATTGAAATTTGCCACCATATTTGGTAGTTAGGTCCCCTGTCCCACCCTCTAGTAAACAAATGAAATGACCCATATCCACTAGAAGGGGGTACTATAATAAATTAATTTACATTTTGGTACATACATCTTCACAACTGTAGGGAATAGAGTAAAAATTGTTATATCAGCAAAATTTCTCCACTTGTCCTCCATTTGTTAGTTACTTTTGGCTGATATACTTTCTGCCATCTTTAATTTTCAGAAAAAAACCCTTCTTTTTCAAACTAGTTCTAGGCTGTTCATCTGATCAGCATAAATGTGACAAGTAGAGAGTTTGCTGACAAAATCATACTAAAACAATTTTGATTGGCCAAAATGTTTGGTACCTACAGATCAATGAAATTTTAGGCCATTGCATGATCCATATCTTCTGAATACAAAGTCAAATTTTTACAAACTTGACAATACATAGGGGATTTCTCAAAGTCCAGGATGCTTCCTTGGATGGATCCTTCCAAGTTGGGTCCTTCAGACACTAGGCAGGTGTGCGTCATTGAAAAGGTCCCACCTTGTGTGTGCACATAAGATTGTGAGTGCTTTAATGCCAATGCCAAGGATATGCTGAAGTGGGTTCCTGTATCATAGTTCCTGTGACATAGTTCCTGTTTTCAAATAATTTACCATGAGTTTCTTGTCAGTGTCAGTGTTTAAACTACAGCCTTTTTTCTATTTTTCATCAATAATTTTCCACTACCATTTTATTTTGTTGTATTTTTCACTTTCCCTTCTGCCGCATTTTCATTTTCTCGAAGAACACTTTTTCCCATCTAAAGACAGATCCATGTCGAGGACATATCCATGTCATATCCATATGGAGGCCATCCATGTCGGATCTGCCTTAAATATCAATAAATCTTTGACTAAGGTACGTAAATCATTTATCATGCAAACATTCAGCTTGTTCAGTGCATTGAGTGCAGAATGTTTAGTCATTCTTCCTCTGTCGTTAGCTTTGTTTGTGATAAGTGTATATTAGTTAGCTTCCTGAAGATTTCAGCATTAGAGGTGCGCATCCAGAGAGAGCAGCATAGTTTCTGTAGGGGAAAGTCTGGATGCCTTAGGGGTGGAGTCAGCAATCCTTCCACTCCAGCATGAGAGCCATCACAGCAGGGCAAATGGGTGATGACTCAGCGACATAATCACAGAGCCAAAGGCAATGCTAAGGCTCGCCCACCAGTGCACCACACCTCTCTGCTTCATGTGTCAAAGAGGTTTGTTCTGTCCTTAGTGAAGCAGGTGCTGAGAAACCTGAAAGAGCTCTGGTTATAGGAGTCTCTATCTTAAGGCACATGAAATTAGCTAAGTTGTTAGGAGCACCAGCAGCTTGAGTTAGGTGTATACTGGGAGCCAGGGTGCTGGACATAACAGGTAATTTTAGGGTCTTGGGCAAGCATAGTTTTTAAAAGATAGCTGTTCATGTAGGAGCTAACAATATACACCTTCATCCATCAGAGATTATTAAGAGTAACTTTGTACAGATGTCTAAATTAGCAAAAGCGATGTCCGATGCCATAATATGCTCTGGCCCCATCCCAATGCGGTGTGGCAATGTAGCTTACAACAGGTTATGGTCGCTGTACTGCTGGATGTCCAGGTGGTGCTTGGAAAACAATGTGGGGTTTATAGATAATTGGAGTAGTTTTGAGGGCAAGGCTGGCCTGTTAGGGCAGGACCATATCCATCCCACACAGGAAGGTGCTGCTCTCATTTCTTGCAACATAGCCTATAGTCTGAGAATAGGCCTAGTTAATCTGTGACAATCCAGAGCCAAAGCCAGGGAGCAGACAAGCAGGCTAAACTGACTGTTTGCTAGCTGCCTTGAGCAGTGACTCAGGTTCCATAATATTGAGACTGTGTCTGTTCCCCAAGCTAAAGAAAAATGTAGAAATGCTCAGAGAGTTTGTTTCAATAACCTAATTAACATAAAATTAGATCATACTGGATGTACAGCTGGACCCTTTGATCTGAAGCTAGGACTGCTAAGTATTAAATCTTTTGCATCTAAAGCACCTATTGTTAATGAAATTATTACTGATCAGGAATTTAATGTACTGTATTTAACAGAAATGTGGATCAAACCAAATGAATATGTAGCATTAAATTAAGTTAGTCCTCCCGGATACAGCTATATACACCGGCCTCATCTAACTTGCAGGGGATGAGGCGTCACAGTTATTTATAAGAATAATCTGGGCGTCACACAAAAACCTGGACAAAAATTCAATGCCTTTGAAGTTCTTTATACTAACATAACATATGAAGCCACAAAAAATAAGTCTACCCAGTCGATCTGCTAATTATTATTTACAGACCCCTGGGGCCATACTCTGAACTCCTTTATGAATTTGCGGATTTTGTCTCAAACCTGTTTTTTTAAGACAAACATTAATTGTTGGAGACTTTAATATTCACTTTGATAACCCAGAAGACCCTCTGAAAACAGATTCAGTAGGGGTCAATCAGAATGTCATAGGACCCACTCATAATGGTGGTCACACACTTGATCTAATACTAACATTCAGATTGAATACAGGAAATAGTCACACTTCCCCAGTCTGAAGCTATCTCAGATCATTATCTCATCTCATTTGAAATATCTCTTATCAATAATATATGCACCTTGCCATACTATTGCGTCAAACATACATTCATGTCAGCTACTGGACAGAGCTTTATCAATAGTCTCCCAGAGTTATCAACTTTGATTGAATCACCATCAGACCCCACAGAACTTGATCAGGCAACTGAATTCTTCAAGTCAACATTCCGCTATATCCTAGATAGTGTAGCTCCACTTAAAAGAAAAATAATTAGAGAGAAAAAAACGCATCCTGGTATAACAATCACACATGCACCATAAAACAGACCACTTGAAAATAAGAACGTAAATGGCATCAAACTAAATTGGTAGCATTCTGATTAGCATGGAAGGAGATCCTCCTGAACTATAGAAAAGCTAGATCAACATATCTCTCCACCCTAGTAGACAATAACAAAAATAATCCTATATACGTATTTAATACTACAGCAAAATGAACTAGAAATAAGCCCACCAAAGAAACATGTACATATTCAATATATATAGTAGCGATGACTTCATGACTTTTTTCCAATGGCAAAATTGTAAATATCAGGCAAAAATTCAGACTATTAATTTAAAGCCAAATAATTTGATAACTAACCCTGTAGATAACAATATAACTATATCAGATCAGCGATTAGAATGTTTTACTCCTGTACTAAATCCATGACCTACACATTTCTTCAAATAGATACTACCAGAAGGAATCAAGCCTCTTAGAAAAACAATTCCTCCCTTAGCACTGGCTATGTACCTAAATCTTTCAAACTAGCAGTTATCAAACCCCTGATTAAAAAAACCTAACCTTGACCCCTGTCAGCTATCTAACTACTGGCCAATATCAAACATCCCCTTTATCTCCAAGATTCTAGAAAAGACTTTGGAACAGCAGTTCTCTATGCATAGTAAGGTAAAGTTTGCTGTTCCACAAGGTTCTGTTTTAGGCCCGCTGCTTTTTGCTTTCTATATGCTACCTCTGGGTAATATTATTTGTAAGCATGTTATTAGCTTCTACTGTTATGCTGATGGGACACAGTTGTATGTTTCAGCAAAGCCAGATGAGAGACACCAGCTTAATAAAATTG
>JAOTRR010087087.1:0-10182 GCA_028570945.1 Gogo arcuatus
GGATTTTTTTCTAACCCTTTTTACTAATCTTTACGAGGGGTGCCAATAATCATGGCGGGCAATGTATACAGAGGACTTGATTTAATAAGCTCCAAAATTGATTCAGAAAACTTGTACTTAGATTTATACATGCATAGTATGTTGCGGTATTTTCTCATTTCTGTGAGTCTACAGCTACTATGCTAAAAGACTCTAAAAACATTGCATACCAATACTAGATACCAATACCAGGGAGGAATTGATTTAGTGTCTCCTTTTCTAGCCCCATGGATATTGCACAGATATGTGAAATCCAAGTGTCTGGTGTGTCATTTATCACCAGTAAGACTACAAGTACAGTGTTAAAAAAATATTGCTCAGTTGGAAACATTGATTATAATTATGTTTGATTATATTTGAATCTTTTAAAACAGTTGCCAATTGGAGTAGCCCTGGCACTCCTTCAAAGCCATAGCTTCCTAATAAATCACATTGAAAAAAAAATACAATTGCCAAACTTCATTTCCAACCCCTGCATAAGGTTGGATTTTTTTCATTTTTTCAGTGTGAGATGAAGCTACTTCACCAAAAAGGTGGATTTTTTTTTTACTAATCTTTACAAGGGGTACCAATGCTTCAGGAGGGCGCTGTATATCATTATAATGGCAACCATTTAAGAACATACAACCCCGATTTCAAAAAAGTTGTGACTGTGTAAAACATAAATAAGAACAGAATGCAATGATTTGCAAATTCTTTCCAATCTATATTCAGTTGAATACAGTACAAAGACTAGAAAGGCACTCGGTAGAGTGCATACCTCTGCCAAGTCTGGATCTGCATACATAGCTGGATCCTGGATCCACATACATTTATTCCAGTTATTTATATACAGTTATTCCTTGGCGCATGGCCCACATTTCCTCAAAATTTCATCAAAATCCATTCACTACCTTTTGAGTTACATTGGGAACAGACAAACAAACAAGCAAACAAACAAATGGTGAAAACATAACTTCCTCCACCAAAGTTGGCAGAGATAATTAAGCAATGGGTAGGCTAACCAATTTGCAATGTAATTGGCTGGATGCTTATTTGGTCATCTATTTAAACAAGAGCTTTGCCAGCCATCAAATCTTGGCAATGGCACATCTGGCTCTGTGACCTCTACTCGTCCGTAAGAAATGACACGATTTTTTGGGAGCACAGGAATTTTTTTATGGAGATTGATGAGTGGCTATTAAGTTCCTTTCTTCTCCATCCAGGGTCGCTGTGTGACAGGATGGGGGTGGAGAACATGCATGCTCTCTCTTTCTCTCTCCTCTCTCTCTCTCTCTCTCTCTCTCTCAGCTCTCGGTTGCCTGGATCTGTGGGGCTCCAGGCTGGTTTGTCTAGCTGAAGGCTGAACACCACTGGTGCCTTGCTCTGACTGATCTGAAACATCATTAAAATGAGGAACTAAAGAAACTCCTCAACCATATAGTTTTTGGTGGCGAGTTTGAGATCTGACCATTTTTTCTTCACCTAGCCTACATGTAAAGATTTGCGATATAAGCTATTATATTAGACTACTATTATACACAGTATATTGGCAAAAATATCACAGATGTATAAATTAAATATTCAAACATCAGCTGGATTTCAATTGTCGATAGCAATGCTGTTGACCACAGCAGTGATTTCTTTCCATATTGCATTTTTCTGACTTCCTATGATACTACTTTTCAGGCTGCCAAATAGAAATAATTTGTTCAATTGGTCTTGAGACATTAGAACTTCTGTTTTGAGGGTGGAGGAGTTTCTTGGCCGTGTTATGCCTCCCAACATCCAATCATTCTTACGCTGGGATTGGTGAGATCTGAAAGTTTCATGAATCCCATGTGAACCCTGTCATATGATGATTTCTGCACTCTGATCTGTGCTGGATTCTATGCTAGATTGATAAATGAGGACCATTCTGAATTTGATGCCTGCAACACATTCCAAAAAAAGTTTGGACAGTGGAACAAAAGACTAGGAAAGTTATGGAATTTTCAGAAAACACCAGGAACATTATACAGGTAAACAGCTTAATTGGAAAGTCTCAGTCGTTCACAAGCAAGGATGGGGCAAGATTCACCACTTTGTGAAACACTGCGTGGGCAAATAGTCAAACAGTTTAAGAATGTTTCTCAACATACAATTGCAAGGAATGTAGGGATTTCATTATCTACAATCCATAATATCAACAAAACTATCAGAGAATCCGAGAAATCTCTGCACGTAAGGAGCAAGGGCAAAAACCAACATTGAACACCCATGAAATTTGATTCCTCAGGCAGCATTGCAATAAAAACACACATGATATTGTAAAGGATATTACGTCATGGGCTCAGGAACATTTTGGAAATCCTTTATAGGTAAACACAGTTTGTTGCTGCATCTACTATGAGTAAGAGTGCGGGTGCTAAAAAAGAGTGCAGCTGCTAAACTGGCTTGCCTGCCTCTCATTGAAAATGTGTGGTGCATTATGAAGTGCAAAATCTGACAACGGAGACCCTGGACTTTTGAGCAACTGAAGTCATATATCAAGCAAGAATGGAAAAGAATTTCACATTCAAAACTTCAACAATTAGTGCCTTCAGTTCCCAAACACTTACTGAGTGTTGTTGAAAGAAAAGGTGATGTAATACAGTTGTAAACATGCCCCTGTCCCTGTCTTTTTTGGAATGTCTTGCAGGCATCAAATTCAGAATGAGTGTATATTTACAAAAATACTAAAGTTTATCAATTTGAATATTAAATATATTGTATTTTTATTGTATTCATTTGAATATAGGTCAAAAAGGATTTGCAAATCATTTAATTTTGATTTTATTTACATTTTACATACAGTGTCCCAGCTTTTTTGGAATGAAAGTTGTATTATCACATTATATAGATAGCCCTTTATTATATACCATATGACAATCAGCACACCCAAATGGCAAAATACCATAAATAGTCCAAAAATATGTTTTGAACTTGAATTTTTAGTTATAGAAGGTGATCCCTCTTCATTTCCAATATTTGTTGGCGTAATGGGTGCGTTTAATCATGAAGCATTCATGCCAATTCCAAGGAATTTCGTCCACTTGCTTATCTGTCATCTTAAATGAAGCCCAAAAATCAGCTTTCCAAGATGCCGTCATGATGAGAACACAGCTCGCCAATATGTTATGTGCAGCGTGTCTGTTGTATTATAGGATTTATGCACAGCAAGCATCTACTTCTTTGGAGTTTTATGGCAGCCAGTGTTACATTATTGCCACCTTCTGGAACTCGTCCGTAACTGTCTTGACATGGAAAAATGAAATGAAAAAGAAACTGATTGATCTGCAATTCTATTTAGTTTTAGTTCACATTGCATTGGTCATTGTAGTTTTATTTAGTTTTTGTTTTTTTAACTGTTGTTTTTGTTTTTTTAGTTAATGAAATTGTTGTGTATTGACCACCTAAGTTTGTCCCTTTTCAGATACCATCACCTTTGTGTTACCTTTAGGTATTGTTATGCTGATTCCGAGGTTCTTGACAAAAAAAATATACTTCTGCCCACACAAAATACTCCTCAGTCTCATGTCTTATCATTCTTAGCCTACTCAATACTAAATGGAGTATATAACAAAACTGATGATGTGGTAATATGTTCCCGCGTCCTGTTAAAACGGTGGAAAGTTTGATTGAAATGAGTTTTTTTTTTTCTCACGGGTGTACAGCGCGAGGTCGTGGATAACTGAGCATAGCTAGTAGCTAGCTACTGCAGTGTGGACGAGATGGCACTGGAACAGAGGACAGCACTGCTGCATGAGAGGGAGAAATCTCCATGGTAAAATGGGTCTGAAATTAAAAAGGAGAAGGCAGCAACAAAAAGGCCATCAGGGCAGTAAGTCAAACGAAACAAAAACAAGAGAGAGAAAGGGAACTAGCTAAAAAGTGAACATAGGCATTTAGCACAAGGAATCTCTGAAATCAAAGGAAAATAACAAACTGCATGAAAATGGCTGCACTATTTGGAAATATAGGGCCATTTGAAGAAAACACAGAGCAGTGGAGTGCATACACTGAGAAGTTTGAGTATTTCGCCCTCACTAACAACATTAAAGGAGATGTTTTGGTGCCAACATTCTTGAGTGTTGGAAAAGCATTCAACTTAATGTGCAGACTAGTACAACCTGACAAGCCAGGGGGAAAGTCCTATGAGGATATAGTGAAAATACTGGGAAATCACTATTCCCCAAAGCCACTAATTATCGCAGAAAGATTCAGATTCCATAAAAGGAACCAGGAAGAGGGTGAATCTGTTTCACAGTTCGTAGCTGCGCTAAAACGGTTATCTGGACATTACAAATTTGGACAGGCACTCAATGACACCATACGTGACAGATTAATGTGTGGTCTATGTAGTGAGTCCATTTAGAAATGACTATGTTTTGAGGCTGACCTGACACTAAAAAAGGCCATAGAGATAAGTACATCAATGGAGATGGCTGCCCGAGAAGCACAGCAGCTAAGTGCATCAACCCAAGTGCATCAGTTGTCTTTTGAACCCAAGAATAAGGCAGCAGCTGATAAGCCATGCTACCGCTGTGGGAAAACTGGGCACCAGGCATCAGAGTGCTGGTGCAGGGACATAGACAGCAGAAACTGTGGTAAGAAAGGTCATATTGAACTTACCTGTAAAAATAAAAAGACCCACACACATAAACAGCACACTGAGATGAAGTAAAATGGCTTCCAGAGACATAAAAAGAAACATGTGAATAAGATGGAGCTTGACCTGGATGACCAGAGTGACTGTGAAAGTGATGATGACACAGTGTGTGTTCTGTCTATCAGGGACTCAGATGATGGATACTGGGTCACACCACTGTTGGAGAACCAAGCAGTGCAGATGCAAGTGGACACAGGTACATGTGTATCCATGGTATCAGAAGCTGTTTATAAAGAGAAGCTACAGCACTTTACTGTGCGAGTGACCAAGTTGAGATTATGGACCTATACTGGTGAGGCTGTTCCAGTGTTAGGAATTGTGGATGTAACAGTGGAACACAACAAACAGAAAATGATCCTTCCACTGTACATCATTAAAGGAAACCACCCAGCCCTGCTAGGCTGCAGATGGCTGGAAAAACTCAGACTGAACTGGCAAAAAGTGTTCCTGGCCAATGATGGACATACAGGCCCCCTACAGGAGATCTTGGAGAAGCACTCCAGCATGAAGGACATTATGGTCAAGCTGACAGTCAAACCAGGAAGCACACCAAAGTGTCTAAAAGCTAGACCTGTTCCGTATGCCATCAAACCCAAGGTAGAGGCCGAATTAGACAGATTAGTGAAGAGTGGAGTATTGGAACCAGTGAGAACAAGTGATTTGGCTACCCCAGTTGTTCTAGTCATGAAAAAAGACAGGGCTCTAAGGACCTGTGGTGATTATAAAGTGACTGTGAACCCTGTCTTGACTGCAGAACAGTATCCTTTAACTCTCATTGATGACCTTTTTTCAGGTTTGGCTGGAGGACAGAAATATAGTAAGATAGACTTATGTCAGGCATATATCCAGATGCATGTGGATCCAGAGTCATAGGAACTGTTGACCATAGTGACGCACAAAGGGCTGTACAGGCACTGGAGGCTCCCTTTTGGAATTACTTCTGCTTCAGCACTTTTCCAAAGAGCAATGAACCAAATTCTGAGTGGACTACCAGGAGTCCAGTGCTGTCTGGATGACCTGCTTATCACAGGACCAGATGAACAGTCGCACTTAAGGAACCTGGATGCAACACTACAAAGACTGGAGGACTACGGTCTGAGTGTCTGAAAAGACAAATGCGAGTTTTTTTAAATCTTCTGTTGAGTACCTAGGGCATGTAATTGACAGTACAGGACTCCACAAGGCACCATCCAAGGTGAAGGCTATTGTGGAGGCACCATCCCATCCAGAATGTGAGTCAGCTGAGATCATTCCTTGGTCTGCTTACATACTATGCAAAGTTCGTGCCTAATCTGCCCAATAAGCTGAAACCGCTGCATGAGCTTTTAAACAAAACCAAGACATGGGAGTGGACAACAGGAAAGCACCGAGGCGCTGGTTAATGGTTAGTGGACAGACAAATGTGAGTCAGCTTTCAAAGAAACCAAGATGGCCCTCTCTAAATCTGAAGCCCTCACCAACTTTGACCCCACACTACCACTTCTACCACTTCAGTTGGCATGTGACGCCTCACCTTATGGTGTGGGTGCGGTAGTGTCACACATCCTGCCACCAGGGGAAGAGAGACCAATTGCCTTTGTGTCAAGGACTTTGAGCAAGGCAGAAGGCAGCTACGCACAGATTGAGCGTGAAGCACTGGCTATTGTGTTTGGAGTGAAGAAATTCCATTCGTATCTCTTTGGCAGAAAATTTACACTACTGACGGATCATTGACTGCTCACCTCTATCTTTGGTCCTCATACTGGCATTCCATCACTGGCTGCCAGTTGTATGCAGCGATGGGCTCTCTTATTGTCTGCCCAACAGTATGACATGAAGTATAGGAAAGCAGACCAGCACGAAAATGCAGATGGGCTTTCCAGGCTCCCGTTACCTGTCACGCACACTGAGCCAACACAAGCAGAGATCTTCTACTTCAAGGAAGTGTCTGCTGCTCCAGTAACCTCGACTCATGTAAAGAAACTCACATGCGCTGATCCAGTTTTGTCTGAGGTTATGAACATTGTCACTAGTGGGAGGAGAGGACAGATGACACCGAGCTTGAAGCCTTACTTGGTGAGAGGGACTGAGTTTTCAGTCCAGTCTGGATGTTTATTGTGGGGCTATCATGTCATTATTCCACCGCTACTAAGAGAAAAAGTGCTTGACGAGCTCCACTCTGGACACTGTGGGGTGGTGCGAATGAAAGAAATTGCATCTAGCAATTTCTTGTGGCCAGGCCTGGATGCAGCTATAGAGGAAAGCTATAGAGAAAGCAAAGTCATGTTCTGCATGCGAAAAAATTGAGAAACCTCCCACAGCTGGCCCCATTACATCCGTGGGACTGGCCTGAAGAACCATGGCAAAGAATCCACATAGACTTTGCTGGACCACTGGAGAACGCTCAGAGCAAATGGCCTGGGGTTGCTGTCATGAAGAGCACCTCCTTGGAGAGAACCATTGAAGAGGTAAGATCTATCTTCAGTCGTTTTGGTCTACCGCAACAGCTTGTTAGTGATAATGGCCCACAACTAGTGTCTGAAGAGTTCAAGACATTCATAGAAGAGAACGGTATTCAGCACATCAAGTCGACGCCGTATCACCCAGCCACTAATGGGCTCACTGAAAGATTCATGCAGACCATGAAGCAAGCTCTCATGTCTTCTCAAGGAACACAGTCCATTAACCAGCACCTCAGTGCTTTCCTGTTGTCGTATTGTAATACACCTCATGCAACAACAAAGGTGTCTCTTGCCTTGGCCCTGCACTCAACTACACACTCCGGAGACAACTCCGCACTCATCTTGACCTCCTAAGACCTCTAAAGACAAGAGAGGTTGTGCACCTTCAACAGAGAGCTCAGGTGCAGAGACGAGCAAAAGCTAGGTTGTGAAGTTTCACAGCAGGAGACAGGGTTCTCGCCTGGAACTATACGAAAGGGGAAAGGTGGATACCTGCGACAGTTGTGGCAAAAACAGGTCCTGTGTCATACACAGCAGAAACCAGTAATCATCTCACCTGGAGAAGACACATTGATCAGCTGCTCCACACTTCTGGCTCCCGTAATGACTCATATCAGCCAACATCTCCTCTTCCAGAGCTGGAGGGCTACCTGGAACAGCACCTCTCACAAGAAGAACCCCAAAAGCAAACTCCAGGAATGGACACTGTTCCAGACACACCTACACCAGCTCAAGTGCCTACCCAAAGCATCACTATGCCCAGACCTGGACCCATATTGTCCTCACCAAGAGACAATGTGACCAACTTACCCACAGGTCATACTTACCCCAAAAGAGACAAACGACCTCCAGATAGACTCTCATTGTAGTTTAGAGACTAACCCATGAAGTTGGGGCAGAATAATCCCCAGGGTTTTGTCTGGGAAATGAGGTAGTCTACCCTCTTTCCCTAGTTCAGGCACAAGTTCTATTGTGGAAACAAGTTTTGCTGATTAAGAAATGTTAATGTGTGCACAGTTAACAAAAAGAATATACTGAGGCAATAAAATGTTTTACTTTTGTTAAGGGAACCTCAGAAGTAAAGGGGAGGGATATGTTGTGTATTGACCACCTAAGTTTGTCCCTTTTCAGATACCGTCACCTTTGTGTTACCTTCAGTTATTGTTATGCTTATTCCAGGGTTCTTGACAATATATATATTTCTGCCCACACAAAATGCTTCTCGGTCTCATGTCTCATCATTCTTAGCCTACCCAATATTAAATGGAGTATATAACATTTTTTTTTTTACTGCTAATTTTAGTTTTAGTCTTAGTTTTCATTAACTACATTAACCTTGATGAGGTAAGAGCCTAGCAGAAACTGGTATTATTCTGAATCAAATATAATGAAATAAAACTTTTGCCCCTCCTTCCCTAGTGCATTCATGTGATTCCTGTTTTCCAGATTCACTCCTTGTTACAATAAAGAATTCAATGGCCACACAAGCAATCACATTAACCTGTCAGTGTACAGAAATATATATTATTTTTGCCTCAGTATGATAATTATCAGCTTGTGTAATCAGCAGGCATGTTGAATATAATTTGAATTAGCACTTTATTAAAAACAAACCATGAAAACTGTGTTGTCTGTGTGCTTTTCTTACTATACTACCTCCCCAACAGAGTTTTTTAGACTGATGATATTCTTAGTTCAGGAATTAATGAAATAGTATCAGGATGTATTTATCGATAGACACTCAGAGCACATCTGTACGTCCCTCTGGATAAGGGCATCTGCCAAATGCAGTAAATGTAAATATAAATGAGTATTAACTTAGTGGTCAGAAATTCTAGTACTTACAGTGCTTGTATGCCATATGTGGTATTAAGTTGTGAGCTTATCAGACTAGGATACTGTCAATCATTAAATAACTTTGAAGTCATTTTTATTTTCTTTTTAATTTTATGTACACAGATATTAATTTGTCAGGAATGCAGGTGACAGATGGATGTAAGTGCAGTTGAGAGTTTATTAAGGCAAACTGGTAACGAAATCCAGATTGTAAGGCAAAATCGTGGTCAAAAAACAAGCAATGGTCAGGCGAGGCACAAACAGATCATCAGAGGCACAGACAAAAGGGAGAATCCAAATAAACAAACCAAAGTCAAACCAGATAAGCAATACTGAATATAAACAGCTTGGTAACGTCAGCCACAAGCAACAGAACATATACTTGATAATGACTAGGTGCAGTGAGAGCGCTTAAATAGTGTGCTGTGGTGATTGAGTCCAGGTGAGTGCAATTAGTAATCAGGGGACTGCGAGCGGGGAGGTGCAGAATGGGTGTTGTAGTCCGCGGCGGCTATGTTTGAAGGCTGTGGCGAACTCTGGGAAGTGGAGTCTTGCGTGTGAGCCGGAGCAGACGTGACATAATTCAAGTCAGCTGTGCTCTCATAAGCCAACTCTCATAAGTGGTTGATGCTATAAACAGGCTATACATATTATTTATAATTAAGAGTAAAAAAAAAAAACGTGTGTTACTATACTTCAGTATTATTTTGGTGTATTTAAACTTTTCTTGAGAACTATTGAAATAATTGCGCTCTTTCTTCATTATATTTCAAAGAAAAAAAATTATCAACAATCATGCAAATTTGTCATCTGCCGTGACCTTATAATGCTACACAAAGTAGTTAGTGATATAACACTAAGCACTATAGTGGATAAATCACTGTCAAACTTGAGGACGAGCACCTCCCTACCGCAGTAAAATGTAGTAAGCTAAAGTATAAGTATAAAATTGAGGCACGTTTTCTCTCATTTGCCTCCCTAGAAGGCACAAACTAAATCTGCATGTTGAAGTAAGTTTAGCTAATTTGTTAATATTAACTGGCTATATGTAACTACATTAGTCTGTTTTTTTTGTTTGTTTTTTTAATGCCACATAGACTAGCATCAATTCCAGGAGCTAACGTCATTGGCCAGGCAGCAAGTCTTGCTACTGGTATATACCAAGACTTGCTGCCTGGCCAATGATGTTAGCTCCTG
>JAOTRR010087099.1:0-10180 GCA_028570945.1 Gogo arcuatus
AGTCCATGCCCATGTTCGAATCCATGCCAATGCCAGGGTCCATGCCCATGCTCAAGCACAGGTCCACGTCTGAGTTAATGCCCATGCCAACACCTGAATCCATGCCCGTGTTCAAGTCCATGCCCATGCTCAGGCCCATGTCTATGCCTGAACCCATGTCTATCCCGGAACCCATGTCTATGCCGGAGACCACATCCATGCCCAAATCTATACCTATGCCCATGTCTATGTCGGAGTCCACGCTCATGTGGATACCTAAGCCCATGTCTATGCCGGAGCCCCCAACCATCCTCATGTCCATGTTTGCATCCAAGCCCAAACCAAAGCCTCCAACTCCATCCTTGCACCAATTCCAGGCCCGACCAGAACCCAAGCCTCCGCCCTAGCCCAGATACCAGTGCCACATCCGTCCAAAGCCAGAGCGGAGGTCTGAGTGGACATTGTCAAATGCCAGGCCCTTACCCCCGGGGCCGACCAAGGAGGTTTTTAGCTCCTGGAAGGAGCTCTTTGGGGGGGGGGGGGATTCTGTCAAGTCAGCAAACGCTCGTGCTTGGCATGCTTTGAGGGGTTACTCTTGTCCACATGCACAGAGCGCATTGCGTGCGCTGTAAGGACCAATAGCTCCGTGCGCCAAGCTCAAGCAGACACTGATGTGACAGTAGGGTGCTGGGGAGCACTTCATCCCAGCACTTCATCAGAAAAAGCACTCCCATGCTGCATGTCGGTTTTGTTTCTATGAAAATAATATCGACTACATATCACCACTAAAATATCATCATATGATTGATTGCGTGAAAAGGAGTGTCAGCGACAACACCAGTGTCTTTCTGAAAAGTTCAGAGATTTTCAACTTGAAGCACTTGGAGTGGCCTCAAAAAAATTTGGAGCACTCTGAAAAAAAGATGCTGGGTGCAGTGCTTTTTCTCTAGGCAGCCGCATGTGAGCGCATACCCTCTCTCCTCATTGGGAACAATTGAAATAAAAAAGTTGACACTCAGAAAAAAAAAACACTGGTCACTCACAACCATAAGTGTGACAAAAATAAAAATGTAGATTTTTTTTCTTATTTCTAACAGGAACAAAGAAATTACCCTAGCTGAAGAATCGCCCATATACTAACTAGGCTTCATTAGAATAAGGTTTTTTTTGTTATGTCTCACAATTTGTAACTCTAAAAATTTGTTAATCTGAACACATGATTTGAAAGTTTTTTGTTGAATAAATGAAATTCCTAATGAATGTTTTACAAATTTCTGCTTTCTTTCATACATTAATAGATTAATCAATTAATTAATTAATTAATTATAGTCTGAATATTTATAATATTTTTTCTTTGTTTAACACAGGCCATGATTTTGGTAAAGGCATTAAACATATGACAACAGAAGAGAAAAAAAAAGTTTTACTTTTGTATGGCACTTTGTAGGTGGGACGATTTACTGGCATCATTGAGTTCTTTGATCGGGTTGATAGTTGCCTTCAGTGCAGAATGGCAGAGGTGTAGCTCTGCTGATGGTGCAAAGGAATGACCTATTGAGTTTTGCCTGTTAGTGCTTCTAGATTCTTTGGGATTGTTTCAAGGATTCTTCTTCTCTGAGGTTTACTGGCAGCTGGCAAACAGTGAATTGGTACATTATTGCCACCAACTGGTATGAAGTGTGGATCTGAATGTCTAGTATTTACAGTCTTCAAATACAAAATGCTCATATCCTCTCAAAGTAGTTATTCTAAGCAACTGAAATAGGATTTTTGTCAACACTCATTTCTTGAATTCTTTTGATGAATATATAAGATCAAAGTGTACGTTTATTTTTGTGAGGGTTTGAATCCGATGTCTTCTTTCTGACAGTGTAACCCAAAGATATCGAACTCAGATTTTGCCTGGGCCACATCATTTTTTGTGAGACCCTGAAGAGCCATAATTAGAGTCTGTAAAAATTTTTTTACTTAACATTATCAACTAACACCAGTAACCTAGGCTCTGAAATTAGAATACATTTGTATAAAAATAACAAACAAATTATTAAAGTGTATGCACTGTTAGGTAATAACATTTATTATATTGATTATAAAAGTAATTTTTTTATGAATACATTCCTTCGTATAATCACACTTTATTGGACACACTCTGCTTTAATAAGTAACAGGATTAGCTCATTGGGATGTAAACATTTTTCTTGTTTCTGGTTGTAACATACTAGCCAGATAGCTACACTATAAGTGCAGATGTATTGATGTGAGAACTGGAGAAGGAGCCTGCTTGAGTTTACTGCAAAAGAAAAGTAGATCAGGTTTTATAATATAAGGTTAAATTTTCCCCTATATTCAACTGTTCTTTTAATCATTTTCAGTGGAATTGTCAAAGTATTTTATGGCAATGTTATGAATATAGAAAGATTAATTAGATTCTGCAAAAGAATACTACATACCATGACAAATAACATACCTGTACTATAGTTTGATGCAAGATTTTCCCTTTACCTCCCTTTAAAAAAAGATATTTAAAAACATGCACCTTAATTTGACAAATTCACATATTAAGAGATGATGGCTTTATGATAGAGAACCTGTTTCCTAAATGATCTTGAATGAGTATAGCTCTAGCTACATTGTCCACAGAGGTACTGCTTCTGTCCTGTATGTCTCTGCTGGTGGCTGTGGAGGTCACGCCGATCATTAAAACTTTTCCTGCACTGCAAGCAGTGATACGGCTTCTCTCCTGTGTGGATGCACTCATGCTGTTGAAGAGTACTTTGACAAGTAAAACTCTTCCCACACTGACAGCAGTAATACAGCTCTGCTCCTGTGTGAATGCGCTGGTGTGTCTGAAGATTATCCTCTTGACTAAAACTCTTCCCGCACAGTCCACACTGATACAGCGTCTCTCCTGTGTAGGAATTAGGCTCAAATTAGTGGAATTAAATTTGATAACACAATTATTACATAACCTAACCTGACTACGCATCCATCAAAATAGTTTACTAGGTATTAGGGTTGCTCCAGTTATCGGTAATTTTTACATTTGAAATGGTACGGTATCATTTCACAAATTTCGCCTTTTTTCACTATACTTTGAAATGCACCTTAAAGAGTTCACTTTTGTGCCTGCCCTTTAAGACTAAGCCTTGCTAACAGTCGAAGAGCTCTTCCTCTGACCAGTGACTTGTCACACCACTTCAAGTTATCTAGGCAAGTTCGGGAAGACGCTATGGATTTGGCGACTGCTGAACAAACCAGTGACATTAGATTGCTGAAACTGGTCGAGAAACAAGGCTCTCCGAATGAGATACAGCAATACACTGCAACCCTGCTATAACGAACTCCCTGGGGGATATCCAAATAGTTCGTTATACCAAAAAGTTCGTAATATTGAAATGGACCCACTTGTCACACCAAACACTCACGTTATATGCGAAATTTTAGGCACATTCTTCTTACCACAGATTTCTCCTCCTGAGTCACTGTCGCAGTTCACTGACTGAGTTAAAGGATCACGAACGGAGGCAATGATTTCTTCGTCTGTTATGGAAATGACGGAGGTTACTGGCGTATCGTAGTCAATGTCCCCCCACTGATTCACTATGTTTTCTAAATCTTCACCATTCAGTTCATTCATGTGTTGCAAATTACCGATGATGTTATTTGTCACACCGCGGGGCTGGGTGGGGAGTACAAAAACACCGCTGGTACGCTTCAACTAGATGTTAAATTTAGCAGTATCAGCAGTCATTTCATCCTTTTATCGATCCTTTGATCAGCGTTCTCGATAACTGTCAGTGATCGACACCTAAGCGAGGCTTGTTAAGTCTTTGTTTTATGGCATTAACGCGTATTGTTAACTTGACTGTGGACTTGATTACTTATTGTTTGTCTCTGGTGAGAAGAGGAGCACATGGCTCAGTGATTTTTTTTAACTAACTCATTGTCACTAAAGGTGCAGGACACAAACTTAGTTCGATATATGCAAAAGTTCGTAGTAAAAGAGCTCATTATAGTGCGGTTGCAGGTCATGTGTGGTGGAAGGAGTCAACACATCTAACCTGATGAAACATTTGATGCACGTACATCCCAGTTTTAACAAAGAATTCCAGGAATGGAAGGTGCACATGATAATCACATAAATAAATTTGTCTAAATGATAACCAAAGTAACAAAGTTTGGTACCTATCTTATTCACAATATTCCCCATCCTGAATCTAGCTAACAGACTCGCCCACTTGTAGTGTAAGTTTGCCCGAGCTAACCTTACACAGGGCGAGCTGGCAGCCAGCTGCTGTGGTGAGGGCACTAAGGCTGCCGTTTGACTTCTTAGGCTACGTCCACATTAATACGTTTTAGCTTTAAAACACATCACTTTTGCTACGATTATGCCTGGTGTCCACACTACTCTGGAGTTTTCGATCCCCTAAAACAGAGACGCTTGGAAACAATGACGCAGACACCCACACTCGCTTCCTGATTGGGTCTCAGTCATAACGTATCCTTCCCCAATTTGTCACGCTCCCATCACCTGAGCCTCTCCTGGAAGAAAAACAGAATTAGCTTTTTATACCAGCACGTGCATGCCCAGTGTATGTGAACGGTCACGTGATATGTGGTTTCAGGCGTGTTAGTATGAACGGAGCTTATTTCTGATACATTGCTAAAATGCTCACCTGGTCGGAGCTCGTTTTCGTTTTAAAACTAAAATGTATTAGTGTGGCTTTAGCCTATTTAACAGCCTACTCCTTAATGAATTCAGGAATGAAAGAATAATGAGGCTATAGATATAACCTTAGACAGATGTTTGTAAAATTAACCTACTTATAAATCCTTATTTCTATACCTGTTACCCACAAACAGACAGCAGTAGGAAGTTAGTGTTTTCACTCATTTAATGCAGTGTTTAAACGATACAGCTTTTGAGGTTTATTAATTGCATCAGTTTGTATGAATACTTATCTATTGCATTGGTACTGAACTAGTACCGTTCTACCATGCCAGGTACTGTACCGAACCAACCCTAATAGGTATATTATAACAATACTGTCGCAAAACTCTTTTTAATGCACGGTTATAGAGTTGAGGTTTTAGCTTAGGGGAAAGATTAATTCATTTAAAAAGCTTTGTAATGGAAGCAATGCAATTAGCGACCTAGACGTGAGCAAAACAGTCACAAGTCTTTAGTGTCTTAGACAGTCTTCGTGTGGTGTAGTCAACACTTATAATTTAAAAAAAAAAAAAAAGAAAACCACACCATCACACAGACACAAATAATGTGAAATGAGTGGGATGTGGCAATGTAATGACCAGAGCAAAATATTACAGTGTAATATCAGTAATATCAAGTTCATGTTTAACTAAATTTTTGACCATTACCTGAAGCATCAGCGAGCAACTAAAAATAGAATTAAACCTGAGTAATTTAAGATATGCAGAAGAAAAGATAAGGAATTCAACAGAAAGCACCTAGGTTACCAAAAAGCATGGACGTTTTTAGGCCAACTTGCTTTGTAGCTTTGCCTTGATGAACCCATGGCTGAAAGTGGCTGCCACAGCTCGAGTCGGTCAGAAGTAGTGTTCAGAAGTATTTGGACGGCTGGGGTGTTTAGAAGTCTTTTGGTAAGCGTTCGAGTGGACCGAATCGCTGTGGTTCTTGAAGGGCAAGTCTTGGCATTGCAGATGAAAAGCATGCATTTAGCAGTGAAGATTCGTAAACTGTAAGCAAGGCTTCCATTAAAACAAAGAGCTTGAAGTTTCTGGGTTCAATGATGGCTTTTCTAGGGGTTTCCTCATGCATATTAATTATTCAAAATGGGCAGTCTGGCCAATAGGTATCTCTCAGGTCCTCCTTCAGGAGGGCAACTCAGGATGCATGTCAGAGGGCCTCACTTAAAAAAGATAAACACCATTAACATTAGCCATTTATAAATTAGTAACTATTTGTACAGTATAATTATTAGCTTAAACCTGTGAGTAGCATTAACATGGATAACAAGACTGCCATAACCTTCAGACCAACACACAGATTTAAAAAAAAAAAAACCAAAAAAAAAAAAACCTTTGGTTCAAGTAACAGTATGTTTCTTTTAGAATTTCTTTCGGTAATGTTTCTTTGGAACCGTGTGTGTGTGTGTGAGTGAGAGAGAGACTCATTGTTCACATAACATCTGCAGAGATCTTTTGAGGAAGATCCATATAGTGTCCATTGTCCAAGTCCTTTTCTTGCTGACACAAATTTTACTGATCCAGGATCCATTTGGGAATACAAAAACATCATTCAGAAAAGTCCCTAAATACTGAAACTGTCTTGCTGATGCTTGAAAATTCTGTCTTCAGTCAAGAAGTTCAGTTTGGAATCAGCTTGAAATTACACGTTGTTCTAAAGCGTTCCCTGCTGGGGCAAGGCACCATGGAGTCTGCTTCACCCTAATCTATGTGAAGCTAGGCATTCTTCTCCCATGTTCTAAATTAATTATTTGCGACAGCTGACAAAGCTCGGATAACAGAGACCGAGTCTTGTGACCGCGTAGGACTGTATCTGCTTTGTATCGGTTAATCATTGACAGCATGTGGGCCAGCAGGGCTGATTAAGTTCCTACACCTGTGTGGACGCGCTGATGTCGTTGGAGACTACTCTGCCAAGTAAACGTCTTCCCACACAGTGAGCAGTGATACGGCTTCTCTCCAGTGTGGACATGCTCATGCTGCTGGAAATGACTCTGACAAGTAAAACTCTTCCCACACTGTGAGCAGTAATACGGCTTCTCTCCTGTGTGGATGCGCTCATGCTTTTGGAAATTACTCTGAAAAGTGAAACTCTTCCCACACTGTCCACAGTAATACGGCTTCTCTCCTGTGTGGATATGCTCATGATCTAGGAGAGTACTCTGACGAGTAAAACTCTTCCCACACTGTGAGCAGTCATACGGCTTCTCTCCTGTGTGAATGCGCTCGTGCCGATGGAGATGACTCTGACAAGTAAAACTCTTCCCACACTGCCCACAGTGATACGGCTTCTCTCCTGTGTGGATACGCTCGTGTCGTTGGAGATGACTCTGTCGAGTAAAACTCTTCCCACACTGGGAGCAGTAATACGGCTTCTCTCCTGTGTGAATGCGCTGGTGCTGTTGTAGAGAACTCTGACGTGTGAAACTCTTCCCGCACTGTCCACAGTGATACGGCTTCTCTCCTGTGTGGATGCGCTGGTGATTTCTGAGATGACCACGTCTAGTAAAACTCTTCCCACAATCTGAGCAGTGGTACATCTGGAAAAACACAATAAAATGATTTAAGATTCTTAAATAATTCCAGATTTTGTCCCCATGTGGTTATGGAACTGTTATTGGAAATGTCTCCTACAATACTATAATACAGCTTGAGCCCCAAATCAACCACCTTACATGACTGTAGCACCCCAAATTTTAGAGATACAAGTGCAGATGGAGCTGCTAAATTAATAATAATAATAATAATAATAATAATAATAATAATAAATGTTTCTCCATATAGAATAGGCTAAGAACAAAGTTAGAAATTAAGTATTTTGACTAGTTTTTGCATACATCGCACTTTTTAAATGTTCAGTTATATAACAGAACATGCTCAATACTTGTGTCTTCAAAACAGAGGGGTTTGTGCTTTCCTGTTTCTCAATAATGCTGCTTGTCATGTTAACATGTCTCAATTTCGAGAGAGATGGTGAGTGAATGACTTCTTTATAGCTACTATAGCATAATTGATAACAGGAACTCACTCTTTTCATAAGTGTTAAACAAACTCAGATTATGGGGAGGCTTTGCCAAAGAAATCCCTGTAAATGAGCTGTTAAAGGAATAAATATAGCCACAAGCAGCATTCAATGGGGTCCAAGCAGCATCGCAGAAGTCACAAACAATGGTGGAATGAGAAGTGGTTCAACGTCTTCAACAGCATAAGTGGCCAAGTGCAACCACACACAATTTATATTTTTAGCTTAAGTGGTTTAAGATTTTGCTATGTTTGTTACAGCACCCCCTATAGTGATGGTCGAATGTGTTGGTGATGAAGTGTATTATGTTTAATCAAATTTTAACTTTTACATCAAAAGATACTGGTGATAGAGTCAATAGGGGCCACACCTTAAAATTTCATGGGCTCATAACTTTGAAACTGTTGGACAAATTAAAATTTTTTGTACAACTTTTCATCAGCATGGTCGAGAGAAGAGGCAGACCAAATTCTGTGACAATCAGATGAAGTTCCTCAGACGAGTTCGTTTTCCCACCCTTTTCATGAAACTGAAATGGCAGGAAATGTCGGGGGTGGACATTGGCAGTTATGGGCCCATGTGATTTGGGAAATTTTAAGTAATCAGACGAAAGTAGTCTTGTTCTAACCCATGCAGTTTGTGAGAGACAAAAGGTAAATGGGCTTATTACAGTGCCTCCTTCTGGCCAATTTGTTTCATATTTGGTACATACAGTGCCCTCCACAATTATTGGCACCCCTTGTAAATATTAGTATAAAAGGTGAGAAGAAAATTCACCTTTTGGTGAAGTAGCTTTATCTCACACTGAAAAAGCAAGGGGCGAAAAACCCAACATTTAATTGAAAAATTTATGCAGAGAAAAACCCCTCATCAAGAAATAATTATTTAACAAAAACACATGTGCCACTAATATTGGCACCCCTGGAAATTATAGTGAACACAATGTAACTGAAGCATGTTTCCTATTAAAATTGTACATTTGAGTTGGAGTGTGTAGGAACTTTCAAGCAATCCATGATTTCCTGATTGTAGACATTTAGGAACTGTAGGAAATGCAGGCAACGAGGACAAGTACACCAAATTTCAGATTTTTAGCTTAAGCGGTTCTTGAAATATGGACACGTGTCAATTGAAGCTCCCCCTATGTACTAAATTTCATGAAATTTGGTGTGCCTCCAAAGAATGTTGTACTGACAGTGCAGTACAACTGAATGTTGTACTGACAAATTTTCTAAAGTTTGGACAATTACATCATAAGATATTGGCCGTAGAGTCATTGTGGGCCACACCTTCAAATTTGATTGGCACAGATCTTTGAAATGGGTACATGAATCAAAAGTCTCTGTACAGCTTTTTGTCAGCATGGTCTCTAGATGAGGCACAACAAATTTCATGTTGACCTCTATGTCTGAGACCGAGTAAAAATGCGGTCAATTCCGAGACAAGACCGAGACCTTCAAAAAAGTGGTCTTGAGACCGGTCTCAAGTACTACAACACTAGGGACTACCACAAGAAATTCACTGCTTTTTGATGAAACATAAGGCTTCTTGAAAGCAGTGAAAAGTCAAGCCAGCAGTGGTCTGTGGAAGAGATAGAATCACTTTCTTTCAGCGATTTCTGTTCCTCCATAACCTGCAGTGTGTCTCTCTGTCGGAAACGTGAAAGCAAGCAAGAAGCAGCATTTACCCCCCCCTTCTGTTTGTCTCCTTCCCCCCCTTCTGTTTGTCTCCCCACCCTCTCACACACACCACAAGTAAAAGGGGACACAGACTACCATATCGAGATGCGAGACTTTTTCCCTGCAAATGTTACCCTGGTAACATTTCAATGGAAATGACCCCAACTTCTGCTAGTTAACATTCGGATCTCAAACTTGTCAAACCATAGCCAGGATCTCAAAAGGCACCAAGCCAGAATTGGTTCCACACCAGCACTGTCCTGGTGGCAAAGAGCTATATTATCAGTGTAAATAGTGTTTGAGAGTAAAGGGTTAAATGTTTGAGTGCACTGCATTATGGGTATTGTAGTTTGGGTGGGGTAAGGGCTGTGAGCCTGTGTGAGGGCCACAGAGAGATGGCTTCTTTTAATCTGCTGGCACACACATTTTTCTTTTATTGTCTGTGGAAGTAAAATGGACTGGAATAAATACCACCCATTAAGCATCTTTTCTGGCTCATCTTTGTGAAGAGAAAAGACCAGAAAATACAGATATTACCCAAAAGTGGCAGAAAGTTTACAGCACTCTGGCCCTGGAGCTCTGAGAGAACAGACAACAAACGTCTGCTCGACACAGTGAAAATGCTGCCGTATCACACCACACTGCCATGGATTATTATTATTAGGAAACCTAAGTCTAGAACACTAGAACCATATCACAATCTTTTTATAGATTTATCTGAAACAACACGGACTCCAAACTGGTGAAAGGTGGTGTATATTTGTGTGAACTG
>JAOTRR010087115.1:0-10177 GCA_028570945.1 Gogo arcuatus
TTGCGACAATTCTGTTGTTAAAAGCGCTATATAAATAAACTTGACTTGACTTGAAGAGGAGCTGCTCTAATGCAGCGCGGCTGGCAGATGCTAATTACAGTGCATGCATTCACCCTCCCGGAGCTCACTGTAGAATATATAAGAGCTGCACGTGGCACAGCAAGTGAGTATATCCTTCTGGTGCCTAAAATTAATGTGCTCCGTGCTTACTTTTCGGTAGATACCAGTTCTGACGCCGCACTCCCTCGCTGGGAAGGAGAAAAGGCTCACACCAAGCCCTCAGAAACTCCAGTCCTGCACCTACAATCACGGAACCCTCCTGCACCTTGCCACCTTCATTCAGTGCACCCCCTTTTCACAAGAGAAAGATAAGGAATAAACTGCACCTGTTTTTACCTCACACCTGTTTCTGTGTGTCTGTGTCTGCCTTTGCTACTAGGGATCCTTACACTGGTGGAGAATGCGGTTAGGCGACACAGACTCTGGTGCCCCAGCAAAGGATCCCATGGTGCGCCTCCTCCTGGATGCCAGCATACAGCAGGGACAACTGTTCCAGGAGCTGGCCCACGGTCTTCATACGGCCACGCAGGAACTCCTGAGCTTAAGACAGACCCCGCCCACAGCCATGGTCCCCCGCCCTGACCCAGCCTGCAATGCCCAGTGCTTGTTGACCAAATTTACCACAGATGATGGCATCAAGGCATTCTTGGGGACATTTGAAAGGGTGGCCGAAAGGGAAGGTTGGTGACCCCGGGACTGGGCCCAGATCCTCGCCCCGTTCCTCACTGGTGAGGCGCAGTGGGCCTACCACACCCTCCCCCTGGCTGAAGCAGAGCACTACCACATACTAAAAGAGGAAATCCTGGTCCGCTGCGGGCTCTCCCCCACACGAGCTGCCTCTGAATTACATCACTGGAGCTACAGGCCAGGGCAGGAGCCCCAAACACAGATGGACCATCTGCTCTGGATCACATGGAGGTGGCTCCAACCCAACCAGCTGACCCCCATGGAGATTGTAGAGCAGGTAGCCCTCGACTGCTTTCTGTGAGGTCTCCCGTGGGAGGAACGATGAGCCGTGGGAATGAAAGTGACCCAAACCCCCAAAGATACTGTAGCTGCCCTGGAGTGTGCCCTAGCCACCCTCAAGATGGGGAGGAGGGAAAGAAGAGCCCTGTTTCCACAGGAACCCCGATACTCCATCAGCCAGAACCCTGGGATGTCACAGAGGGCACAGGGGGAGCCCACACCACCACCGTCTCCCAGAGATGAGCCCATGCCCACTGAGTTGGAGTGCCACCATGCAAAAAAACCCTTCAAACCCTGGTTGGTTGGGTGTGCCCTCCATACCGGCCATGAGCCACAAGATCCCACAGTCACCCTGCGACTGAATGGCGTTCCTGTCTCTGCACTCCTGGACTCGGGGAGTGCCAGCACCTTGGTTCATCCCTCGCCCTTAACTAGGGACACCCCACCCTGCAGAAAATTGGCCATCACCTGCATCCATGGGGACGTTAGAGAGGTTCCCACCACGGAAGTCCAGATCGGCGGCCAAGGAGGTGAGTGGCCTGTAGTGGTGGGACTAATCCCTGATCTCCCTATGCCCCTTCTTTTAGGCAGAGACTGGCCAGGATCTCCCTTGTCCATGGTTGCCCCTGGATGGAGGAGAAGGAAGCGAAACACCAGATGTTCACCGCAACCCCATTGTGCCCTGCCAGCCGCCTCTGGGACTGCGTTCCTTGCTGAACAAGAGACAGCAGCCTTGGACACCAAAGCCAAAGATGAGCCCTCCCTACACACTAATCCCCTCTCTGTTTTGTCCCGACAGGCCCTAAGGGAAGGAAACTTTGGGAGGGAACAAAAGGAGGATGACCGACTGAAGCACTGCTAGGGCCAGGTGCTACAGGTCAATGACAAGAGCATACACCTGAACTAGGAGCTGCCCCCGACCTACTTTCTAGTGAAGAGGGGCCTACTGTATTACCACTGCAAGCATCGGGGAGAGCCCTGTGACTTCCTTGTTATTCCCCGAACCAAAATCGACGCTGTCATGTACCTGTCCCATGCCCACCCACTAGGCAGCCATCTGGGACCCCAAAACACACTAGAGAAGATCTGAGATAGGTTCCACTGGCCAGAGATGGTGGCCGAGGTACACAACTCCTGCTGTCAGTGTCAACAGACCTCTCCCTACAAGCCCGCCTCAGCCCCGTTGATTCCTCTCCCTATCATCGGGGGCCCCTTTGAGCGGGTAGGCATGGATCTGGTAGGGCCACTGCCAAAGTCCGCCCGTGGCCACGAATATATTCTAGTAATCATTGACTATGTCACCCGGTACCCAGAGGCCATTCCTCTCCACAAGGCAACATCCAAAAACATCACCAAAGAACTGGTGCTCCTGTTCAGCCAAGTCAGGATCCCTAAGGACCTGCTTATGGACCAAAGGACCCTCTTCATCTCCAAACTCATGGCAGACTTATGTCTGCTGCTGCAGGTTAAACACCTCAAAACCTCAGTCTATCACCCCCAAACCGATGGTCTTGTGGAGCAATTCAACCAAACGCTCAAGCAGATGCTGAGAAGGGTGGTAGATGAAGATGGCTGGAACTGGGACATACTCCTCCCCATGTCCTCTTTGCAGTGCGGGAGACACCCCAAGCCACTACTGGATTTACCCCCTTTGAGCTCCTCTTTGGCTGGCGTCCCAGGGGCCTGCTGGACACAGTCAAGGAAGCTTGGGAGGAACAGCCTTCACCCTTCCGTTTCCTCATCAATTATGTTCAGGAAATGCAAGAGCAGATAAAGCAAGTGGCCCCCATCATCCAGGAGCACATGTGGGCACAAAGAGAACAACAACGGACATACAACTGGCCAGCCCAGCCTCAGGAATTCCAGCCAGGAGACTGTGTGCTCCTGCTCCTCCCCAGTGCAAACTGCAAGTTCCTTGCCCGCTGGCAAGGCCCCTACACCGTTCAGGAGCAAGTAGGTCCCATCAACTATTGCCTGCAGCAGCCAGGTAAGAGTGCTCTCACTCAATTATATCATATAAACCAACTAAAATGCTGGACTGAACAGTACCGGCGCTCTCAGTCATCTCTGCTCCCTCCCAGGTTCCACCACACCTGAGCAGGTCCACAAGGGAGAGGATCTCACACCGTCCCAACTACAAGATCTGTGAGAACTGGAGGATTAGTTCAGAGACGTGTTCTCTGAAGAGCCTGGGCGGACTCACCTCATGCAGCATGACATCAAGACCCCCCCCGGGAGTAGTCATTCAGCAGCAACCCTACCTTGTCCCGGAGGCCCGCCACCAAGCTATAGAGGCCATAGTAGCCCAGTTCATCTCTACACTGGACCTGACCAAGGGGTATTGGCAGGTGGCTCTATCCCCAGAAGCACGGCCCAAGATGGCCTTCAGCACCCACTCAGGACACTGGCAGTACCGGGTCCTCCCCTTCGGGGTCCATGGGGCACCCACAACTTTCCAACATCTGATGGATATTGTGCTGAGACCCCATCGCCCTTACGCAGCAGCCTACTTAGATGAGGTGGTCAACCACTCCACCAACTGGCAAGACCATCTTCACCACCTCAAGGAAGTGCTGAGCGGAATCTGCAATGCTGGGCTGACTGCTAACCCAAAAAAGTGCCACCTGGGGCTGACAGAGGCACAGTACCTGCAGTACCGCATCGGCCAGGGTCTTCTCAAACCTCAAAAAAAAAGACAGAAGCTGTCCGCAATTACCCCCGGCCCACTACCAAGAAACAGGTATGTGCCTTCCTGGGGCTGGCCGGCTACTACCGGTGGTTTGTACCTAACTTTGCCTCTATAGCTTACCCACTCTCAGATATTACCAGGAATGGAGAGCCCGAGAAAGTCCGCTGGACTCCTGCCACTGAAACTGCCTTTCAAACCCTCAAGATGGCCCTCACAAGCTCCCCTGTTCTGAGGACCCCAGAGTGCCAGCGCCCCTTCCTGGTACACATGGACACATCCAAAACAGGCCTGGGAGCTGTGCTGTCCCAAGAGGAGCACCCCATCATTTACATCAGCCGGAAGCTGACCCCAACAGAACAAAGGTATGCGGTGGTGGAGCGAGAAGCCCTGGCCATCAAATGGGCCATCAAGGAGCTCCACTACTACCTAACTGGCAGACACTTCACCTTGGTCACTGATCACGCCCCACTCCAGTGGATGGCAAAACAAAAAAATTCAAGCCACAAAATAACCCGCTAGTTTCTCTCCCTCCAGGGCTTCTCATTCTGGGTGCAACACTGAGCGGGGGTTCGGAATGGTAACACAGATGGTCTCTCCCGACATCACATGGTCTGGGCCCAAATTGCTCCGATGGGCAGCTCGGAGTTGGGGGGGCAATATAACGATGGCAGGCTGAGAGCCGCCTCCTCCTCTGCAGGCACTCCTCGCTGTGCCGTGGTGCTGAAGAGGACAACACCCCATTCTCAACACCAGAAGTGAATGGCAACAGTTCAGCACCACCAGCTGAAGACCCCTCCCACACACACACACAAGAGGAGGAGCGCTCTAATGCAGCGCGGCTGGCAGGTGCTAATTACAGCACGCACATTCACCCTCCCGGAGCTCACTGTGGAATATATAAGGGCTGCACATGGCACGGCGAGTGAGTACGTCCTTCTGGTGCCTAAAACTAATGTCCTCTGTGCTTACTTTTCGGCAGATACCAGTTCTGACGACGCACTCCCTCACTGGGAAGGAGAAAAGGCTCACACCAAGCCGTAGGAGACTCCAGCCCTGCACCCATGATCACAGAACCCTCCTGCACCTTGGATCCACTGCCACCTTCACTCACTGCAGCCCCTTTTAACAAGAGAAAGATAAGGAATAAACTGCACCTGTTTTCACCTCACACCTGTTTCCGTGTGTCTGCCTCTCCTACTAGGGATCCTTACAGGGCCGACAAGTTGTTATGGACTACCAAATTGGATTACTGCATGAAGGATTCACGAAAGGACTGCAGATGTTTGCTGTTCGCTCAGAACGGAAGGACGCGACTACTGGATGAATGAATGGATACATCGATCGTGAGTAAACTAACGAATGAATGAATCACGCTGATTATTAATGAATGGAAATGTGAAAAGATGCGCTGCTTTGCAATACATTTATTTAACAAACCCCTCCACAGCTTTGTTAAGAAATTGCATAAAATACATGTGAAAAATGTCATGAATGGAAGCAGGTCAAGCAAAGACAATCTGTGCAATTGGAAACAACACAAATAGCAGAGCAGAGCTTCAGAGAGTGAAACAGCGACTCAGCCTAATTCTAAAGGAAATCTATAAAGATATCTGCAACTTATGTTTATGTCAAAATGGCCCAACAACCCAAGTCTGACACTGAGGCAGAAGAACTTTTGAAATCACTTACTGCAGCATGCCAAGGTAAACTTGGAGTTTGTACAAGGAAAATTAATTAAACAAAAGCTTTGCTTGTGTAAGGTGGAGATGTTGATCAAGTCAATGAGTGCATTAACATATTCTTACAAGCTGTCGATGAATTTAATGAGATGCATAAATCAGTGCAAGAACTTTTATCTAAGGAAGAAAAGGAGGATGACCATGTAGATTGGTATGAGCCTAGGATTATGAATTTTAAATACTTTATAAAAGAGGTTGAAACATGGAAAAAAGAACAATTAAGAGTTGATCCAGTGGACAGTATGTCTAGTGTGTCGAGTGCATCATCATCTAAGGCTTCCGCATCTTCCGCTGCTAAGATAGCATCTGCTGAAATGGCAGCTCTGGAGGCTTGATCTGCTGCTCTAGAGAACATGCATGCCTTACAGCTGGAGCAAACCATTGTAAAATCAAGGATGGAAAAGGTGGAACTGGAGGCATAAATAGCAGCAGCAGATGTTACCACTCAAAGTACTCTTGAGCCATGATGAGGTTGAATCATTAGGGGATGCTATGAATGCCTATTATGAGAAAGCAAGCAAGCCAGAAAAGGCAAAGCCCATGCTTACTGAAACCTCTGCTTTAGAATTTGTTCAAGTGGCTGCTGTACCCAAGACTCCCCTTCAGAGTGCAGTTGAGCACATCCATAGTAGCCCTCATGGTCCTCATGTTCTGTAAGCGCAGTGAGTCCAATCCAGAAACCAGTAATGTCTCTCATGAAAGTCTCAGTGCTATGGTGCAGAAACCAAAAGAAATTGCTGATCTCATGATCATGCAGCAAAATCTATCTCTACTACCTAAAAGAGAAGTACCAGCATTTGATGGTGATCAACTATCTTATCAGTCTTTTATTCATGCATTTAAACATTTAATAGAGGACAAGACTAGTAGTTGTCAGGATAGGCTGTACTTTCTTGAACAGTTAATGACTGCTCAGGCCAGAGATTTGGTTTGTAGCTGTCTGTACATGGATGCCAGCAGAGAATATTTAGAAGCCAAGCGACTGTTGAAGAGGCATTTTGGTGATGAGATGAAAATTGCAAATGCTTACCTGGATAAGGCATTAAACTGGACAGTCATTAAAGAAGATGAAGCAAAATCACTTCATGCATATGCTTTATACCTAAGGGAATGTTGCAATGCCATGCAGGACTAGGATTACATGGATGAACTGGACGTTGCATCCACCTTAAAACAGATAGTATCCAAGCTCCAGTATAAGCTCTACGAAAGATGGTGGACCATGGCTTATGAGTCATTCCAAAAAACAAACACACGAGCTAGATTCACACATCTTGTGGAATTCATGGAGATGCAGTCTAGTATCTTATTACATCCAGTGTTTGGAGACATCAAAGATTCGATTCCCACTAAAAGATTTATCTCAACGAACAAAACCACTGAAATGAGGACTCCCAAAAGAGGCAGTAGCTTTGTTACCACTATGACACCAGCTGATGATTGCAGTATCAAACAGGCATTTAAAGCACAGCAACAAACCAACACCCATTTTGCCATTTCAGTCTTATGTAGTCTCTGTCAAGGCAAACATGCAATAGCTGATTGCTTATTATTCAAATCAGAGCCACATGAGAAAAAGGTAGAATGTCTGAAAAGGAATGGTCATTGCTTTGGATACTTAAGATCACATGAGCAAAGGCTGTAAAAGAAAACTGGACTGTCAAATATGTAAACGGCAACATCCAACTCTGTTACATATTGATGTTAGGAACTCAAAGCAGGCAACTCAGAAAAACCTCATTCCCACACAACCAAAGGAATCATCCATCAATAGTACACTAGTATCAGCAGATTAGGTAAAAGGAGCCAGCAAGGAATGTGCACTAGCAATTGTTCCAGTTCAAGTTAAAGTTGCCAAAGGTAGTAAGTCTGTTTTAACATATGCATTCTTTGATCCAGGCAGCTCGGCCACATTTTGTACCGAGAACCTCATGAATCAGCTGAATGCCAGAGGACACAGAACTGAGATTTTTCTATGAACAATGGGGCAAGAAAGACCTGTCATGAGTTATGAGCTCACAGGACTAGAGATAGGCAATCTAGATGGTAGTAGATATATTGATTTGCCTAAAGTGAACACCCAAGCTATTATTCCTGTTTCAAAGGAAAACCTATTTACCCAATCTGATCTGGAAAGATGGCCTTATCTCAGTGAAATCCAATTGAAAGAGATAGATGCTGACATTGAAATCTTGATAGGAATGAATGTTCCTAAGGCAATGGAACCCTGGCACATAATTAACAGTCAAGGGAATGGACCATCTGCAGTCAAGACATTATTAAGATGGGTGGTCAATGGCCCACTCAGTTATTGTCTTACTATTGAGGAACAATGTCAGTGACAGTTAATCGCATTTCAGTGGAGAATCTGAAGGATCTGCTAATCAGGCAATACAATCAGGACTTCCCTGAAAAGGAATGTGAGGAGAAGCAAGAGATGTCATGTGAAGACAGGAGGTTCATGGACCTGGCAACAAATTCAGTTGTTCTCAGAAATGGGCGTGACCACCTAACAACCATGAAATAGTAGCACAACGTATACTGAATCTGGCCAAGAAATTCAAGTAGGATACTGTTTATGCTACAGAATACAAAGTCTTCATGAATGATGTGCTGAGTAAAGGCTATGCAGAAAAGGTGCCGCAAGAGCAACTCCAACGGAATGATGGCCTTGTTTGGTATATACCTCATCATGGAGTTTAACATAAGCAAAAGGGGAAAGTCAGAGTTGTGTTTGACTGTTCTTCATCTTATAGAGGTATAAGATGTTAATACATCTTATACCTATAGTTCTTAATACAGAACTTCTCCAAGGTCCAGATTTGACTAATCCACTTCCAGATGTCCTACTTAGGTTCTGTCAGGAGCGAATTGCAATTATGGCAGACACTGATGCGATGTACTACCAGGTCCAAATTCATGAAGACCACCGTGACTTCCTTAGGTTCTTGTGGTGGCCAAAAGGGGATGTAAATAAGCCACTGGAAGTGTACCGGATGAATGTTCATCTCTTTGGTGCGGTGTCATCTCCAAGTATTGGTAACTTTGCCTTAAAGCAAACAGGAATTGACAACTCAAATAAATACAGCAAGGAGGTGCTTGATACAATCAAGCATAGTTTTTATGTTGATGATTGTCTCAAGTCTGTGGCTTCTGTGGGACAAGCGATCAAGCTCACAAAGGACCTCAGGGAGGCATGCGCCCAAGGAAGCTTTACTCTTACCAAATGGGTGAGCAACAGCTCTGAAGTACTCACAAATATTCCTGAAAGTCACAGAGCCAAATTAGTGAAACAACTTGACTTGGGCAGAGAAAAACCACCTCTTGAAAGGGTACTAGGAATCCAATGGGATATCCAAAGAGATACTTTTACCTTCAGGGTTGCTGTCAAAAACAGGGTTCCTACAAGACGAGCAATGCTTTCCATAGTCAGTTCTGTTTATGACCCACTGGATTTTCTTTCCCTTTATCCTCAATGCCAAGCACATCCTACAGAAGCTTTGCATTGAAAAGTGTGGATGGGATGAAGTTATCCTAGAAGAACTATTAAAGCCATGGCAAGGATGGATTACAGAACTAGAGCAGCTAAGCAGATTTTAAGTAGACAGGTGCATAAAGCCTGAAAGTTTTGGTGATATAAGGACTGCTGAGCTGCATCACTTCTGTGATGCGAGTGAGTTAGGATATGGGACTGTAAGCTACCTTAGGCTTGCAAATGATATAGGAAATGTTCATGTTACCTTTGTATTGAGGAAATCTAGAGTTGCTCCATTGAAACAGATCACAATTCCAAGGCTTGAGCTTGCAGCTGCAACACTTGCTGTAAAAGTGGATAGAATGTTACAAAGGGAGCTACATATGGAACTCTACATTCTGGACAGACAGTATGTCAGTATTGAAATATATTTACAATCAAACAAAATGGTTCCATACTTACATTGCCAATAGAAATGCAGTGATACATAACCTGTCTCAAAAAAATCAGTGGAGGTATATAAGCTCCAGAGACAATCCGGCTGACGATGCATCATGTGGATTGCATATAGAGCCATTTCTGACTTCCACCAGATGGTTGAATGGCCCTGACTTCTTGTCAAGAGAGGAAACTGAATGGCCTGAAGTACCAGAGGATCTTAGTCTCGTCCCTCTAAATGATCCAAAGGTAAGGAAGGGTATAACTGTAAATTGCTTGAACATGAACAATAGTGCAACTAGCAAGCTAATTGAATACTACTCTTCATGGAAAAAAAAAAACTACAGAGGGCTGTTGGTTGGTTGTTAAAGCTGAAAGGACTACTGCTGCTTCGAAGTCAGAAAGCAAAGGTTCTTATTATACATTCTAAACTGATAAATGGACAACAAGGCTTATCTGTGCCACTTGGACGAAGCAGAGAAGACAATCATTCGCTATGAACAACAGCGTTACTTTGACTCAGAGCTAAGTCTTTTGAGAAAAGGGAAACCAGTTAAAGCAGACAGCTCCGTACACAAACTGGATCCGATTGTTGATGATGGCATTCTAAGGGTTGGAGGACTGATAAGTAAAGCAGCCATGCCAGTGAGTTTTAAAACCCCAATTATGCTTCCTAGAGACTCACATATATACAAATTGATCCTGGTGTGACATCCATCAACAGGTTGGGCACTCGGGAAGAAACTACATGCTCTCCAGACTAGGCCAGAAATTCTGGCTACCTTCTGCCAACTCTTCTGCCAGGAAAAT
>JAOTRR010087295.1:0-10159 GCA_028570945.1 Gogo arcuatus
TAGTTTTATATGAAACTGTCATGAATATTTTCTGTAAAATGTGTTAGTAAATAATCCCACGTTATTTTTTAAACAGCAAATTAAAAATAAGCACTGGATAAAAACGCATCTATCTTATGTAAATAAAGATACAAATTTCGTTATCCAGTGGTCACATGTTTATGAGATACGTTGGCTTGCACTTATGATCGGGTTCCCTGTGGTGGTACATGTACGTCATTCATACAGACATCGTACGGTCACAAAAGCCATCAGAAATCTGATGGATGCATTACCATATTCTCTTAAGTATGGAGCTCCACTAATATTCATAGCTTTCTAAACAGACAAAAAAGATATTTAACACAATAAGTCCATTTGCAGTATATATATTTAATTCGAAAAGATCATGAGACAAAATAAACCTATTAAGATACCAATAAGTAAAACAATCACATTGTGCTTCATAATTTCACTCAGTGAATGTAAACAGGATGAACTGATGTAATTCTCATAATAAAAAGAGTGTACTACCTCAGATCATTAGTACAGTCTGTTACTCTAAAGGTTAATGGATGCTCCTTTGGCCAGTCACTCTTCATGGACACACAGCTGGGTTTAGATGAGTCTGATCTCTTACTCATCACTGGTCTAAGGGATATAAGGGAGCAATTAGTAGAGTTTAGAATGTCAAATTCTACCTGAAAGCGAGATTAACTAGTTCATATTATGATTTAAATTATCCTCACCTCAGATCAGTAGTGCATTCTCGGTCTCTGAACTTTACTGGTTGTTCCATGGACCAGTCACTCTTCATCGACACACAGCTGGGTTCAGGGGAGTCTGATGTCTTACCCTGAATTAGACTAAACACACCCCACTCAAGCACTACATAATGATTTCCATAATTATTTCCATCCTACATTTCCCAATTATTCAGCCCTTTCATCTTTTCTCTCAGTAAATGTTTAAACTCTAATTAAAATCAAGTCTCATACACTTCTCACCTCTCGTCTTTCCACATGTCCTGTTCCCGAGAGACACTCATTTTGGAGGTCACACACTTTCAGAGAAACACTACAGGAAGCGTATTAAGTTCAGTCCAACATCCATGTGTTAAATCTATCCCTGCATCCTCACACAGTTCACTTACAGGGTACTCTAGTCCTACAGTAGTGTTTTTAAATGATCACTTCAGTAAAAATCAACCGAACTGTTCTTCATTTAGTGTAGATTCATGACGTTCACATATTATAGCTTTAGATTTAGATACTCAACTGGGGCAGTTTCTCCTGAAAATTTTTTAAATCCTCTAGTCACGTAAACCAGCTTGACCAGTTTAGCTAAACCAGGAAGAAGGACAGTTCCAGCAGGAAGGTGGGTGAGGAACACACAAACCCACAAACACATCCAGTATAATTACCTGGATTAATAATAATAAAAAAAAAACTGAACTGGCACTCTTTAGTGTATAGTGTGCTTATTTAGGCTACACTGTTAACAACTAAGGTAAATGGCCTCAATAAATTTGCAAAATAATAAATCTGTGTATCATATTACACTATTTAAGGTTGTATTCTTCAAATGCAAATTTTCACAGTGCTCACTGTCTCAAAGCCGGTGTGGATTTTAAAATTCAATAAATTAAAGTTCATGCATGACTGAAAGAAGATTTCAGGATGAATTGGTCAAGATGAATTATTAGAATCAAGCAAGTTCCATTAGTGTTTCATAATAGGTGCTTTCGGACCAGAGGAACGTTTTCATTGTTCTTAGAACTGTTGGAAAAAGTTTGTGTACCCGCACTACAGGAACTGAGAATGATAGTAGTTATTAGAATGCCGTTTTGAGGGACTTTTTTAGGTCCTTTTTCAGTGTAGGTTCTCTCCCAGCACAAGAGGAACCATGTGTGTGACGTAAGTGTATGATGATTGGTCAAACACATGAGCCAATGCAGCACCAGCAACCAACATTTTAAAAAATCCGTGTAAAACGTTAGCCGTAAACAACAGCTCTTAAAATTAGCATTAAAAATGAAACAAACAAACTACATGGACTGACAGAAATGTCCAACAGAGAATTGCAATGGAGGAAATACAGTGCGATTGATTTTGATGTGTCTGACCATCACACAGGGGGAGGGGAAAGTGTTCACTCTCCTCACATTTTTTTTCCTGCCAGTCCCGGGAATCAAATCGGGTCCAAGGCTGCTGCTCTAGCCTTCAGGCCATGACTGCCCCCATGACCTCAGGGAAGAAACTGTTGCAGAATCTGCTGGTGGTGGGTGAAGGGCGAAGAGTCCATGGGATGGCTGAGAGGAGTCGTTCACAAAACTGGTGGCGTTGCAGATGCAGCGGTTGTTGTATGAGATGTTGATGGTGGGTAGTGAGACCCTGATGATTTTTTTTAAGCTGTTCTCACAATTAACTGTAGGGTCTTGCGGTTGGAGACTGTGCAGTTCCCGTACCACATGTTGAGACAGCTGGTCAGGTCAGTTGGTCACACACCAGCACTGTGACATAAGTGCATAAGACATAAGCAGAGAAATCATTTAAATAAACACACACACACACACACACGCACACAGTATACGGTACATACTGTATATTCTGTATACCAGTGTCCAGTCTACCTGAACATACACTTTTTAAGACACACAGACAGAGGCACCATTATTTCCATGAGTTGGAGATTATTAAACAGGAAATTAACTAATTTACTCACAGATATGATCACAAATATTATATAAATTGTTTGTAAGTAAAGAATAGGATTAAGGGTCTCATGTCTCCCTCTATTGGCAGGAATAATCAGTGCACATTTAGATTCCAATATTTTTAGTAGTCCAAATCTTCAAAATGTCAGTGTAAACTCCAGAAACTGCCAAAAAAATGCAACAAGCAGAGTCTTAAAATAAAAAGAGTTTATTGCATGAGAGAAGTGAAGCACACAGCAGGTATCTTTGGCTGAGGTACATCATCATATATTATTCATCATTTAATGATTGGTACAAGCTACAACACTATACTGAATATTCATGATATTAGATAAGACACAACACCTTGTGGCTTAGCTTTAGCCTACTTAAGCTAAGTCATCTCTTGTATGCAAATGGGTGACATCTGAAAATGGGATGGTTTATCCTTAAAATTATGCCACTTTAGTACGCTGAGACATGATTCACCAGTTTTATCTGCTCTGTGTGGTCAAACCCACAAATCTTCTATCAGTAGCTTAACCAATGTCACCAGTGCTTAATTTGTAAAACCTGAGGTACTGGAACACCAACAGTGAAGTAATCCACCTATAGGTGATTTTAGGGACTGTGAAGGCCCCAGGCAGGAACATGTTTGGGGCTCTCCTGGCATCTTTTTCCATTTATTGCCATGTTAACTAGATGAGTTTATAAAGAGTCAGAAATCCATCCATCCATCCACTCATCCACTCATCCATTATCTATACTGCATATCCTACTGATGGTTGTGGGTGAGCTGGAGCCAGTCCCAGCTGACTTTGGGCTTGAGGCAGGGTACACTCTGGACAGGTTACCAATCTATTGTGGGGATAAAACAGAGACAAACAGCCATTCACACTCACATCCACACCTATGAGCAATTTAGAGTAGCCACTTGACCTAATCTGTCTTTGGGCTGTGCAAGGAAACCAGAGCAGCTGGAGGAAACCCACAGAGGCACAGGGAGAACATGCAAACTCCACACAGAAAGGCACTGGTCAACTGGAAGGTTCGAAGCCAGAACCTTCTTGCTGTGAGGCAACAGTGCTAACCACTGTACCACCATGCCACCTGGGTCAGAAATCCACAAAAAAACAATTTCAGAATGTAAACAGGACACCTTTGGTAAAGTGTTGGCTTTTATACTTTTTATATACTTTAAAAGACCAAGCTATCAAGACAATTTGAACAAAATAATGTATTTCTGATGACAAATAAAGATAAATGTTAAATAATTAACATTATGTGCTCCAAACCAAGAGCTAACTGCTTGCTAGGTACTGGCTTAAAAAACAATGTTAGTGTTACATTACTTTATGGCTTAGCCTACAGTTGTCATTCATAATCATTTCATTATTAGTTTGTCTCCATCACTTACCACAGTTCTGCTTCCTCTTTTTCTCTCCTTCTTATTTTCTCTTTCTTTTCTGGCTTCAAGACAGGCAAATTTTCTTCATTTTGAAAAGCACAAGAATTCAAAATAAACTTGTGCAAGCCCCACATGCTAGAGAGATGGGATTCCCTTTAGGGGGTTCCTGTTATAGAGTTGTAGCCTACATTACCCATTGGAGGTTTTGGGGGAGTTCTGTTCTTTAAGATTTGACATTTTCATAGACTTAGTCTCAGCCTTCAGGGGGCTTCCTCAAAACAAAAATAAGGGCCCCAAGTAATTGCCTGCTTTGCCTGTCCTGTAAATATGCCTCTGCATTCAGCCAGTGAACAGAGAGGAAAAAGGTCCCAGAACATATAAACATATCGGTGCTCTTCACATAATGCTTTTCAGTTCTTAACCCAAGAACAACTTCCTTCCATCCATCCAGCCATCAGCTATGCCACTTATCCTTTAGGGTTGCGGTTGAGCTGGATCCATTCCCAGCTGACTTCTTGTGAGAGGCGAGGTACACCCTGGGCAGGTCTCCAATCTGTTACAGGAGAACAACTTTCAGCAACTGATAAACTGTTAAATGGGCCACTGCTCATCAAGGTTTATGCTACCCCCTGGACCTTCACTCCAAAGAGTGGGCCTGTAGGCCCTGGTCATGATGGATGTCATGGTTGCATCCTCATTTGGAATTCCTGAAACCCAAGTAAGTGACTTTGTCTTACTGAAAATGACATTTTGAAGCCTCTTAGAGCTCCATCCTCATCTGAGACAGCACATATCTTCGAAGTGCCCAAAGTCCCCAGTCTTGTATACACAGTATGAACTTTTCCCCTCTCCTATAGCTGCTCATTAGGACAAGTATGGGCAAGCTCTGTTCATCTCTTTACCCAAGTGTCCAAAACATATGGCCTCAAGTCTACAATTACAAAATCGATTACTGACCTTTGGTCCAAGGTTTTCTGATACCATGTACACTTATAAGCAACCTGGTGTTAAAACAAAGGGTTTATTATTGGCAATCCATGCTTAGACAGAAGTCTATGAACATTTAATCACTCAGAGGCCATTTTTCCCAATCAAACTCCTCCAAGTATGTCTGTTATTCCCAGAACGAGCATTGAAGTCCCCCAGGAGCACTATGGCATCAGTATGGAGCTCTACCTTCTCCATGAAGGCTGAATACTCTGAACTGCTATTTGGTGCATATGGATAAGCAACAGTGAAAGTTTTGCTTCCTAATACTCAAAATCTCATTGAGGCAACCTGCCTATCCACTGGGACAAACTCCAACTGCAAGGGCCTTAGCCTGGGACAGGTGAGTATCTTCACAACCACCTGAGGCTTATCTCTTGTGGGAACTCCATAGCAGGAGAGAGACCACCACCAATCAAGATGTTTGGTATCAGTGCCCATACTGTGTGTGGCTCTAAGGGAAACTATATCTAGTCCATATCTCACATACTACATTTTCCCTCTTTCTCCACCAGTGAAGCAACATTTCCAAAGCCAGTTTCCATACCTAAGGTTTGGTCCATCTTCACATGCCTGACCACATGCAAGACCATACATTACATGCCTGCCTTCTGACTAGCATTGCACCTGACCCCCATCCTTTATCATGCAGTTCGTGATAAGATTTTGTAATTGTAGACTTGAGGGTGGCCCAGTCACCAGGCACTTGCATGTTGAGACCACCCCCAGGCCTGGATCCAGGGGTGGGCTTTGGTAACCCTAATCCAGGCAGGGTACACTTAGATTGTTTTGTACCTTTCATGGGCCTATTAGAATTGTTCTTTGTCTGACCTCTCCCCATAGGTATGTTCACTAAGCGTGGCCCTCCTGGGAGCATTAGACTCCTGGTAACATAGCCCTGACATTCACCGAAATACACAAGCCCCTTCACCAAAACAAGGTCTTGATCCATGAAAAAATGGTTAAGATCCTGTGCTAGTGATTTGAAGGTGGCGAGTTTAAATCCCAGGCCTGTCCAGTCCATTGGGGCTGATTTCAGGCTCTACTCTAAATCATTTTGTATAAAAGGACCTGTCATATGACTGTATGTATGTACTGTACTTAAACAAACATTTTATACAATGCTACAAATCTGTTTGAATTAATTGGTTCACTGGTAGTTAATATTCTCTCATTTATATAGTATAATTAAAAAATATGGCAGCCCAGTAGTGCAGTGGTTAGCACTCTCGCCTCACAGCAAGAAGGTTCTGGGTCTGAACCTACTGGTCAACCAGGGCCTTTCTGTGTGGAGTTTGCTTGTCCTCCCCGTGCCTGCATGGGTTTCCTCCAGGTACTTTGGTTTCCTCCCACAGTCCAAAGACATGTAGTTTAGGTCAACTGGCTACTCTAAATTGCCAATAGGTGTGGATGTGAGAGTGAATGGCTGTCTGTCTCTTTGTGTTAGCCCTGCAATAGACTGACAACATGCCCAGGGTGTACCCCGCCTCTCACCCAACATCAGCTGGAATTGGCTCCAGCTCACTTGTGACCTGAAATGGATAAGCAATGAATTAAAAAATGAATTAAAAAAAAGTTACAAGTTAGTGACAGCCCTTTTCAGTTGGGTTTTTTTTTTTGGTTGAGTTTTTGAAAATGTGCTGAAAAATGTGGTGAAAAATAAATGCAAACACGAAGCCTTGTCAAAAGTCGCCTGTATCCTGAGTCCTCCTTCCCACTCACACATGCCAGGGTTCTACAAATACTGTATGCTTTTCCATACAGGTAATTTTCCCAAGGAGAGGTTGATATTTACATGGACCTGCTCAGATCCATCACCACTCAGAAGATAATGCCATTCGTTGATGAGTCTAATGGCATTGTCTTCATATCATATTTTTTTAAACAGTGTCTTGTGTAACATGATGATGATGATGATGATGATGATGATGATGTTCCTCCTTCGGTTTCGAAGACGAGCATGCATGACTATTTATTATGGGTCTTCAGATGACTGTAGAGGCCGATATGGGCTAAGAAGGAATGATGGCAGTGAGGACATTGGTGGGTTTGCAACTGTTCAGACTGTTCAGACGGAAGGGGCAGACCAGCTCTGTTCTTGCGTAGCTGATGCTTTCGCATAGCCTCATTGACCCTGCATTCTTCAAAGGCAGAGGCATCTGAGTGAACCTTGCTTCGCCATTCGAGATGGTCAAGGGCAGTAGATTCCCATGAAGACAGGTCAATACTGCAGCACTTGAGAGAGGCTTTTAAGGTGTCCTTGTATTGCTTCCTCTGGCCACCCCTGGAACATTTGCCAGAGCACAGCTCAGAGCAAGCTCAACAGTATGTGTAACATACTGTTACTGATTATGACTTATAGCTCTTATCATTAGTTCAAATTGCTGTCTGGTTTTTTAGCTTTAATCTCCTTCCTTATTGGGACGTGTAATAGAAACTTTGGAGATAAGTGAGGCATTATTTCTTGTGATAAGACCAGGTCAAAGTTTTCATCTTATCTTAGAATGTTAGAAGTTTCTCTCGGTCCTACAGCTCAGTTGCATGGGTAACAATTTCCTCAACACAGTTTATTTTGGCTTTGCTGGAAATCTATTCAGGCAGTCCTCTGTCCTTCTTCCTCTCTCTTAGCACCACATCAGAGTGATAATCTCAGGTGTGTCGATGTTCTCCCTAAGGAGGCAAGAGTTTTTCACTGAACAGAATCTTCTGAAGTGTGAGGTGTCTGTTCAACTGTTTCTGTCTCTTGCTGAGCTTCATCACCTCCCTTGTCTTCAGATGCATGAAATGTTGTTTTGGATTCTTCCAGCTAAATAAAGGTTCTGCATCATTTTCTGGCTGATTGATTCAACAATCAACAACAGAGCAAACACAGATAAGGAGAAGGTGAAGAGGCAGGATGCAATCGCATCAGATTAGCATTGATTTTATTTATGGCAGTTAAAAAACACAGTCACGGTTTGAGGCATTAATCATAACAAAGGCAGACAAAGTTAACACAGGCATACACATGATCATAAAACTAGAAACAGGCATGGGTCAAAACTCTGAACCAGGAAAAACCAGGGAAAAAAGAGAAAACCACAGAGAAGCACTGATTTGCACACGGCAAAAACACTTGTCTTATCACAGCTGTAAAAATTTTTTTATCAATAATCTTCCATCACTTCCTTCATGAACCTCTTAATTTTACAATCACTTACCACGTGGCCTAGATTGACACCTTCCTGGTTTTCCCTGATTTCTTCATAGTGTTGTCTCTTTCCTTCTTCTTGGTCACACCACCAGTTGATCAGTTGTTACCCCAGTCAGGTCATATTTACCCCAGTTTATAGTGTGCCATTGAAAAGAGGTTTGTTGTCCTTTTTTTTTTTTTAGGTTTTCTACTTCCTAACTCTTTTTCATCATCCTCTGTGTGTTAGGAATTGACCCAAGTCTGATTTGAAGTGAGGAATAAAACACTTGGTGTCATGTTGTTATAGGGGAAAAAACCCCTACAGAGTAGTGGGATGAAGCGTAGGTACCACCCGGAAGTGGTACACCCATCCCTAAGTGTTTTATTCCTTTTATACCACAGCTGTATATCTTTTCAGGATAAAACAGCAGAAAGTAGTGATGCAGCAAATAAACCTTTTGATAGCCAGCATGATCCTTGTCTATACTTCATTTATTACTACACATACTTTCTCAGTGAATAAACTATACAAATGATTTAAACTGTTCAAGTTGGGGAACTGTTCAGTCTGTTCAGTTGGGGAAGCCATGGCTTAATGGTTAGAGAAGCAGCTTTGTGACCAAAAGGTCACTGGTTTGATTCCCTGGACCAGCATGAATGGCTGAAGTGCCCTTGAGTAAGGCACCTAACTCCTGGGTGCTACAGTACAGCTGCCCACTGCTCTGGGTATGTGTGCTCACATCTGCAGATGGGTTAAATCCAGAGAAAGAATTTCACTGTGCTCTAGAAGTACATGTGACAAATGAAGGCTTAAAATTCCTAAACATCAATTAAAAGTTACTTCCATTTCACAGTTGCCTTAAGCATTTAAAAAAGCTTGTGTGGATTTAACTGTATCTTTTCCATGGGATGTGCCTGATAGATTTTTATTGCCATCATCATTCATACATGTGTGGATTTAGATGGTCAATTGTTCATACTTTAAGCAGGCATTGTTGCTTGATATGCTAAAAATATCCAGTTTTCTCACCTTGTTATGATTTTAATTTGAGTTATTTGCACTCTGCTGGAAATTTATTCAATGCACCTCTCTGTCTTTCTCCATCTCTACATCAAAGAGGTGTGTATTCTCAGGTGTGTATCGATGTTCTCGCTAATGAGGCAGAACATCGAGGGTTTCAGTGAACAGGATGTTCAGATGTGTGAAGTGTCTGTTCAGTTGTTTTTCTTAGTCACCATCTTCCACTTCATCAAAAACAGAATCTGATCCATACGAACATTACAGTTTGGTGTGTGTGTGTGTGTGTGGAAGGTCAAGAAAACTCAAACTGACTCTGTCTCTCTCTGTAAACAAGTGTAAGCATGAGTTTGTTTCTCACACTGTGCTTCTCTTCTGGATGTGTGAAAGGAGAAGTGAATGATGCTCCAATCTGACAGGCGAGTGACAGCTCTGAGAAATGCAGAGCAGAGTGGTGTCCTGTTTCAGGAGGAAAAAAAAAAAACAACTCGACTCAAACTTCACTGCAACTCAGAGATGAAATATTTGTGCACAGCGAGAGAAACACTTTTGTGCAGCGTTCTTTGTGGATAACTTATTATTATTTTTAACCAGCAGTGACTCTTAGGCAGTCCTGGGATTTGAAATGAAAACACTATGGTTACTAGTACAGAGAAAAGTGCAGTAATAAAAAACATTTTTCATTTCTTATATGTGATCTGAGTAAAATCCACCATCATGAAGTTAGAATGAATCCTTAACGACTTCCTGGTCACTTTTGCTCCCTATCTAGGGTATAACATAATCAAACTCTACACTCTACCTAGTGCCCTTCTGCATAGTATATGTGTTTCTGAACTCTTCCAAAGTTCAAACATTAGTATTGTGTTGTTTAAAATTGAATATGATCTTGATTTCTAT
>JAOTRR010087321.1:0-10155 GCA_028570945.1 Gogo arcuatus
TACAAAAGAATTTTAAAGCACTGCTTTATGTGACACAATGTGACAATACAGGGTAGTCAAAATGCATTTGTGCAAGATGTGTAATATTTCTAGCCTATGTTTATTTTTCACTGAGGATACCCTTTAATGTTGTTTTTTGTATGCTCTGTGTTCTGTATTATGTTTAGTGTCTTTCTTAGTTGTGTTGTAGTGTTAGGCATAAATATTTGTTTGTTAAAAATATTCGTGACCGTGTTTGTTTTGGTCACAGTTTTGGTCCCTAAAATGTTTGCTTTCCATTACCTAAGCTTTTTACTTAATTCATTTTTCCCCCCACATTAAAACAAAGTCAAGTCACAAGAGTCCACACTACAAAGAAAGGAGGAATCAAATATTTATTTTAAAACTATTAGTAATATTATTTAAAAAATATTAGTATATACCTATTTGAGGCAGCGGGAGTGTGGTCAAGTGTCAGCTGCAGACAAACACTTGGAGGTCGAACTGGCAGGTATGATGATTCTCACCTGTCTCTTATTACCACTAGTCTACTTATTTGTGTCCCTTAGTGCTTTCAGTGACTCCCATACCCAGGGGGAGAGAGTGTGTGTGGTATAGCTGATGGAACTACTGACACACACACACACACACACACACACAGACACACACACACACACACACACCGCAAGATGCATAAACTTGAACTTGACAGAGTGAAAGCTGCGAGTCTCGGATGGCCCCCTTTCTGTTCAGTTGTTCTGTATTTGTTGAGTTGTTGGAAGTGTGCTGAAAAGTGTGGATTGAATAAACATGAGCCCAGAACACAGCTAAAATTCCACCTGCCTCCTGAGTCTTCCTCCACACCCTCAGACACCGGCTTCTACACTATTACTGATGGTTTCTATTATACAGAAACCTATACATGTCAAAACCTGTAGATATACTCCAGCACTCTCTTAAACTTGCATTAAAATACTTTTAGTGCTAATACATTGTCACAGTGTCTGTAATGTTTGTTTCACTACTGAACACCTTTTCAGTACAAATACCCTATTATTAATTGACATCATGCATTTGCAACAATAAAACAGGACACTGTCACTCATTATGGTGATGTTTCAAAATGCTGACCCTCCTCTGGGTTCAGGGGCTTTTTGCTTTGTCCTAGGGCCGCTGGTGTGTGAGGCTCTGTATTCCTGCCCTCCTCCATATCCTCCATGCTCTGCACCTCCTCATCCTCTACCATGATAAAGAGGTTTCTCATGGAATCCTTCACCTCCTCCCTCAGCTCATCCTCTGACTCCTCAAAGTTCCTGAAAAGACATTGGAGAATGAGGCATTAGACTGTTTTAATCCTTCTTTTCGGTGATGGAATGGCAAATAACAGATAGAAGGAATGTGGCAATGACTAAAATGGCATTTTTAGATGTAAAGTGACTTATGAACCTGTGGCTTGTCACTTGCACAATTAGGACCGTATTCATAGTAACTTAAGTTCAAAATTTATGTCAATATTTAAACGGGTAAAGTTACACATATTCAGAGTAGGATTATGCACGTGTATCAGGCAGCAGAGATGGTAGCAGTTGCAGGTGATGTTTATTAAAACTCAAACAATCCAAAACATGAAGCAAAGTCAAGGTCAGAAACAGACAAAGATTCAGGCAATAAACAAATCACACAGAATAGGCAAAATCCAGAAATTGTGAAACCAGGTAACAAAGCAAAGACCAGAATAGCAAGAGACACCACAAGGGTTGGTAAATCAAGCAAGAATAGACTGAGCATTACTTCACAATGGTGTGGAGTTTTCTTGTGCTTATACAGTGTTGGTGGAGATTGAGTCCAGGGATGCATTCCAATAGTCCGTCCTATGTCCTTTCCTAACCACTTTTCCTTGACCTCGATGGAAACATCATGAGGTCAAGAGAGACGTGAAGGAGAATTCATAAGGACATAGGAAAAGACAACTACGGTGCTAAGAGAATCTGACTTCATTTACACTAGGCTACGCAATCATGCGATGGTGCATGTTATTGTCATGGGTCTGCTGTGTGAAACTCCAATGTTCCAATGATGGACTGCAAAAAATGCATCTTCACCCTGTGTGTTCTTACTGTGTTGTTTCATGTAGTCTGTATAAACGTGGACAATACGGTGAAAAATATTACCTCATTACCAAAATAAAATAAAAAAGGAATATAGGCTACCAGTTACAAAACTGAAACGAAATGATTGTCACATTGAGAATGGTTGCTCACACTCACCTTACTGTCCATTCATATTCGAAATGAATCCCAATTATTGTATGATTGATTAATTATTTTATATTTAATTATTTATATAATTATTTGTTTGTGAGAATGGTGCGTTGATGGTGTGTTGCTTTAAATGTTGCTGCCACAAGGAACTGTGGGATGGCATTATCTCCTTTCCTTTCATAAAGGACGGTCCAGTGTACCTTATGCTAAAGGAGACAGGAAAGGAAGCATTGAAGCATCTTTCCTTAGTGTTTAGATAATTCGAACAGCTCTTATCATGGCTGAAATTTAGATACGTCTGGGTCATTTCACTCAGTTAGGAACCTTCCTAAGCAAAAAAAAAAAGACTATTGGAACACAGCCCTGGTGTGTACAGTGAGAATCTTAGTTAGTGGTGGCCATGTTTGTAGGCTGCAAAGCATTCTGGGACCTGGAGTTCGTTGCCAAATCTGGCACTGACATGACAGCATGCTTAAGAAATTTTTTTGTGTCATACAAATTATGCAAATGACCCGAGTGTAGTTCATGCCTCTAAAGTTGCCAGATTTTTATTCAGTAGATACGTCAGAGACATGTCAGAGGTTTTTCAATAGCATCTAGACCATAAGGCTAAATATTCTTTACAAGGAGAAGCTAGTGCACTTAAGAAAGAATGTGGGGTGTAGTATTCCCATCTAATCAATTATTAATGAGATCATTACTCAACACCCTGCTGCCTCCCAACACACATGCTTGTTCAGTGTGTTGCGTGCAGGATGTTCAGTTATTCTTCCTCCGTCATTAGTAACAGCTTTATTTGTGATGTGTATATTAGTTAGCTCTCTGATGGAGAAGATTGCAGCATTAGAGGTGCACATCCAGACTCTAGAGAGGGTTAGTATGAGTGAGAGCAGTGTAATTTCTGTAGAGGAAAGTCTGGATGCCTTAGGTGGAGTTAGCAATCCCCCAAATCTGGCATTAGAGCCCTCACAGTGGGGCGGAATGGGTGACGACTTGGCGGCATAATCGCAAAGCCAAAGCTAACATTAAGGCTCCCCACAGTAGCACCACTCCTCTCCGCTTCACGTGTCTAACAGGTTTGCTCTCCTCTGTGAAGCACCCACTGAGAAACCTGAAAAAGCTCTGGTTATAGGAGACTATCTTATGGCGCATGAAATTAGTGAGACCTTTAGGGACACCAGCAGCTTTAGTTAAGTGTATATCGGGACCCAGGGTGCCGGATATACCAGGTAATCTTAGGGTCAGGGTCTTAGGCAAGCTTAGATTTTCAAAGATAGCTATTCATGTAGGAGTTAATGATATACGCCTTGGGCAATCATAGGTTACTAAGAGTAACATTATATAGGTATGTAAATTAGCGAAGGCAATGTCTGATGCTGTAATATGTTCTGGCACCAACCCAATGCATCATGAAGATATAGCTTACAACAGGATATGGTTGCTGAACTGTCAGGGAGCAGACAAACAGGCTATACTGACTATCTGCTAGCTGAACAGAGTGATCACTTTGAAGAGAAAAAAGTTTGTTTTAGTAACCTAATTAACATAAAATTAAATCATACTAAATGCAAAGCCAGCACCTTTGATCTGAAGCTAGGACTGTTAAATATTAGATCTCTGACATCTAAAGTGCTTATTATTAATGAAACGATTACTGATCACAAGTTTACTGTACTGTTTTTAATAGAAACATGGATTAAATCAAATGAGTATGTAGCACGAAACAAAGCTAGTCCTCCCAAATACAGTTATATACATCAGACTCATCTAACTGACAGACATAAATTCAATGCGTTTGAAGTTCTTCATACTAACACCACTATAGTAGCATATTTCAAGGTTTTATTTTTTTAGTTTTTTTTTAGTTTTTAGTTTTTATTTTTTAAGGCCATGATCAATTAAGATGTAAATCTGGCTTCTTTAACCGGCTATCCAAGAAAGCACAAACTTAAATTGTACCTTTATTAAGGTGATCCAAAGCAATGCTGGGATGGTTAGAAGTCCTATTCCTCCATGATGAGAACCATGGGGAGGGTTAAATGTCCATTTCACTCCCTTTTGGAGCAGACTTTGTTCAATTTGTTGCACATTCCAAGATTTCAGAGCCTCTCTTAATTCCTTTTCAGTAGAGATGAAGTTCATTCCATTATCTGATCGTAACTCAGACACCTGTCCCCTTCTGGCAATAAAATGTCTGAATGCATTAATGCAAGAATCAGTATCAAATGAATGAGCAACTTCCAAATGTATAGCTCGGCTGGTAAGACATGTAAAAATCACTCCATAGCTTTTTACAATACTACACCCTCGTTTTATTTCTAATTGTCCAAAATAATCAACCCCCACATGAGTAAAGGGTGGAATGTCTGGGGTCAACCTGTCAACAGGCAGATTTGCCATTTTCTGCTCACCTGCATTGGAGTTGAGTCTTCTGCATGTAATTCATTCATAAATGATCTTTCTGGCCAGAGAGTTGGCACAAGGAATCCAGTATTTTTGTCTAAGTTTGGACAGCATGAAATTTCTTCCATTATGTCCAATTTCATGATGCCTATGTCGCAGTAAGAGCTTGGAAACATCATGGTCTTTTGGGAGAATTGCAGGGTGTTTTTGCTCATTGGGCATTGCCATTTTGCTTAAACGGCCACCAACTCTCAAGATGCCACAGTCAAGAAGTCTACCTAACCTGTAGATGGAGCTGTTCCTGTTTACATATTGTATGCCTTTCTGTAAACGGGCTGTTTCCTGTGGAAACCCTTGTCTTTGGCAAAACTGCAAAATTGCAACCTCAGCATCCTCCATAACACTTACTCATAGCACACACGGACCACTTTTCTGCTTAAACCTCATCCTTGTGGCCATTATGTCTTGACACCTGCCTTAATTTGTCTCTTCCTTACGTCTCTTCTCAAGTTCCAAAAGAGTAGACTTGAACTTTAGTAGCCAAGCCACAGCTTTCTTGAGCCTCATCCAAGTTGAGAAATAATGCATAAGGTAAGAAGTGGCATCACAGTTGTCTTTCACAGCTACATTCACAGTGACAAATTTTCTTAAATCAGGGTCATCTGGAGAGAGGATGAGTTCAGATGGAGTGTTTGCCCAACAATGTGGTGGTTCTTTTAGGAAGTCTGGGCCACTGATCCAATTCTTCTTTCTCAGAAACGTACTGACATGCAGTCCCCAGGAGACATAATAAGCAGGATTCAATTTTGTACCTATATACCGCCACTGGGACACATCAGATGCAGATCTAATGACATTAACACGATTTGCCACAAAGGTTTGAAATCTTCTGCTTTCATTCCGAATTTACCTCAAAACAGTCATACTATCTGTCCAGTGTACAGTGTAGAGCTTTCCCACTGTAGATGTAATTCCTCAGACAGCATCTTGTCCATACGCATTGCCAGAACTGCTGCGATGAGTTCCACTCAAGGTGTAGTTATGACTTTCAAGGGTGCAACACAGGCCTTCCCCATCATAAAGGTCACATGAACTTTGTTGCTGCTGGTCAGCCTGAGATATGAAACCGTGCCATACCCAACATCACTCCTATCGCAGAAGTGGTGCATTTGTGCGGTTTGGACACCTCCAAAGTTTGCTGGTATTAAACATCGCTTGACCTTGAACTCACTCTTGGAAGATCCTGCCACTATTGCTTCCACACTTGGGCATGTGCTTCCAGTAAATCTTCATCCCATCCAATATTCTGCTTGCATAACTCCTTTAAGATGTGCTTTGCAGGGAATGTGAGAGGTGCAAGGAATCCAAGTGGGTCGTATATGGAACTGACCATGGGCAGAATCCCACATCTGCTGAATGGATGTTCTTTGATGGACACCTGGAATTTGAAAACATCTTTCTCCACACACCATTGTACACCCAGAGCTCTTTCAATAGGCAAATCCTCAATATCGAGGTCAAGGCTCTTTAGGTCCCTGGCCCTTTCAGGTTCTGGGAGGGAGGCCAAGACAGCTTTGTTGTTACTGATCCATTTGGTTAACTTAAAGCCTCCAGCTGCACAGAGTAAATTTAGTTCCTCACAGAGTTTGACAGCATGATCTTCTCTTTCCACAGCTTTCAACAAGTCATCGACATAAAAATTGTTTTTGACTGTGCTAGTGGCCTCAGCTGAGAAATGCTCTTTAAGAAGGACAACTGAGGATAATAAAGCGTAATTTGTGCAGCTGGATGACGATGTTGCACCAAAAAGATGTACACTCATCCTATATTCCTTCAGTGGCTGACTGATGTCTCCATTTGGCCACCAAGGGAAACACAGGAAATTGAGGTGAAGAGGTGGGACCTTTACTTAGTGGAACATTTTCTCCACATCAGCCATGATGGCAATGTTGCCCAGCTGAAAGCGCACCAAGACTCCAATTAATGTGTTTGTAAGATTGGGACCTTGAATGAGCTCAGAATTGTGTGAAGCTCCCTGATAGGCTGCAGAGCAGTCAAATACCACTCATAAGCTCCCCTTCTTTGGGTGAAACACTCCGTGATGTGGTATGTACCACACTTTTCCATTTTCCTGATCCAGCTGTTCTTGGGGTACAAGTTCTGCATGTCACTTGATAGGACTTTTTCCATAAGCGCCTTATACTCCTTACAAAAGTCACTGTTCTTGTGAAACTTTCTCTTCAATGACAATGTCCGTTACTCCGCCAGGTGACAGTTGTTGGGCACTGTAGGATCATCCTTCTTGAATGGCAAAGGCAACTGATAATATTCATTAGTTAACTCAGCAGAGCTGTCCATTATCTTCATAAATCTGCTGTCTTCCACTGACATTTCCTTCTTGTCTTCAGAACCCCTCTCTGGGAAGTCATGGTTGTACTGTTGAAACAAAAGTACACTCAGGTTTTCAACAGAAATCCGACGTGCATTAACACATTTCTGGCCTCTCTTATTGACATATACATCCTCACTATGGAGAACTCCATTCACCACCCATCCTAGCAGTGTCTTTATAGCAAAGGGCCCATTACCCTGGCTATTGATAGTTCTCCAAGGTTCCATCAATTTGGGTGCATTTATCCCTATGAGTAGGTCAATCTCAGCATTAATGCTGGGTAAAGCAACATCTTGAAGACAGGACCATTTCTGTATATCTTCTTGTGTGGGAATATGGTCCTTGCTGATGGGAATTTCATGTTGACTGTAAACTTCTGGCAATACTATAAATTCTTTTCCTTACAGGCTACACACCTCCAGACCCTTGATTACCAGGCTGTTAACAGGTTTCTTTTGGCCCATTGTAAGATAGTGGGATGTAGTTTTGAACATATTAAACAGGTTTGTCTGTTTTTGCAATTCCAACTCATGTGCCCTTTAACCAGACAACCAAAGCAAATACCTTTAGTCTTTAACAGCTCAACCTTTGCATTGTGAGACTTGTTCATACGTTTTTGACATGACACAATCCCATGTTCACCATTACAGACAGGAGAGATTTTTTGACAAATTGTTTTTGGACACTTTAGACACTTGCATTATATTCCCTGCAGTAGAACACTCTTCATTGCCCTTTTCTGTTACTGCTACTGTCATGGTGAAACTGCTCCCTCTGCTCTTCAGCTTTGAGTTTCTCATGGGTTTGCTAGTTTTGGGGGTTTAAGAAGTAAACTCATAGGAGATCCAAAACTTCAACTCCAAAGGTATCAGAAAATTTAAACTTGAGGTGCAATTAAACAGAAGACTCCATGTTATCCAGAGAATTCAAAGCATTCTGTTGTCAAGCAGTGCAAACAATTGCATAATTCTTTACCTTGTGTAGTGGCATATTTCAAAGTTGTTTTTGTTTTTAAGGCCACTATCAATTAAGACATAAATCGCTGACTGGCTTCTTTAGCTGGTTATCCAAGAAAGCACAAACTTAAATTGTACTTTTATCAAGGTGACCCAAAGCAATGCTGAGATGGTTAGAAGTCAAGCAAGGAGGTAAGCAGGCAGGCAGAGAGGAGAGCAGGTAGGCAGGTAAATGGGTTGCAGGGAAAATAAAAGATATAACTTCAATGGACTCCAATAATCCAAAGTAAATGTATCAAACAAAATGGTTAGTGGGGAATTGTATGAAAGCAGTTTGAAAAGGTACAAAATATTCAATAAATAAATAAATAACCTAAACAGCCATAAAGAACTATATGCCTTGTACATCTTCCTGATTTCTTTGTTCCTTTGTTCTTTGTACTAGGGTCAAAGGTGAGAGGCAGCAATCTTAAGTTCACTGCTTTCTCACATCATATCAAACTAAGAGTACCAATATAAAAACAAACCTTAAAGGCAACATAAAATACACTGCAACCCCGTTATAACAAACTCTTCTACTACAAACTTTCGCATATAACAAACTAAGTTTGTGTCCCCTGCCTTTAATGACAATGAGTCGGACTCTTCAAAAAAAAAAATCACTGTGTCACGTGCACTGGTGCTTGGAGCATGCAGCATGTGTGCGCAGCGCCATTAGGACTAATTACAGTACTATGCACATGTTCCGGATTAGAGTGCAATCAAAGCGCGCGCTTTTAAGGACTAAACACACAGACTTGGTGAAGTATATGTGCTGTCCTTAGTGTCTCACATTACCAACCTTGTATCTGTGTATTGCCCTTCTGGTTTTGACTTTATTTTGTGTATTTGGACTCTGCCTTTCATCTTTGCCTCCGCCATTCTGTTTGCGCCTCGTGAGACCATTGCCGTTTCATGACCCTGCCTTTGTCTCACGTTTTTGAACTGTTTGCCTGCCTGTTTGTAAATAAACACTCTTCCTGCAATTATATCCGTCATTCGCCTGCTTACATGACACACTGAGCCATGTGCTCCTCTTCCCATCAGAGACAAACAATAAGTAATCAAGTGCGCAGTCAAGTTAACAATATGTGTTAACACTATAAAACAATGGCTTAATGAGCCTCGCTTAGGTGTCGATCACTAACAATTATCGAGAACGTTGATCAAAGGATTGATAAAAGGACAAAATGACTGCTGATCCTGCTAAACTTAACACCTAGTTAAAGCGTACCGGCTGCATTTTTATACCCCTCGCCCAGCCCCACAGTGCGACATAAATGACATCATCGGTGATTTGCAACACATGAATGAACTGAGTGGTGAAGATTTAGAAAACGTAGTGAGTCAGTGGGTGGACATTGACAACGATACACCGGTAACCTCCGTCATTTCCATAACAGATGAAGAAAATCATCGCCTCCATTCGTGATCCTTTAACTCAGTCAATGAACTGTGATACTGACTCAGAAGGAGAAATTCATGATAAGGAGAATGTGCCGAAAATTTCACATATAACGTGAGTGCTTGGTGTGACAAGTGGGTCCATTTTAGCATTACAAACTTTTCAGTATAATGAATTATTTGGATGTCCCCCAAGGAGTTTGTTATAGTGGGGTTGCAGTGTATATCATAGTGCTCCTCGAGCACACAATTAATTCAATTTACTTTTAAACTCAAAAATGGCTCCTACAACCACATATGTAGCAAAAAATGAGTCAAGGCAGATTTAGTCTAGAACCTGGTTGTTTCTTTAGACAACGCATTAATTGTTGGAGACTTTAATATTCACTTTAATAACCCAGAAGAGACAGAAAACTGAATAAACAGTGAGTATGTAAAGTCATAGAGCAGTTGGATGCACCTTCAGGAGAGCATTAACTGCACTTGTTTGAAAATATTAGCTTACAGAAACCCCTGACTGGCTAGTGTTGTGTAATTATGGTCCTCTCAGTGACAGATGTCATCATCAGAATTCAAAGTAACGATATCTAGCTATATACCTTGTTTCCCACTCAAGAATCATAGTCAGATCAAGTCAATTTATTTGTATAGCACTTTTAACAATACACATTGTCACAAAGCAGCTTTACAGAAAAATAAAGATTTTAAACATATGAACTAA
>JAOTRR010087421.1:0-10141 GCA_028570945.1 Gogo arcuatus
ACATTCTGCACACATTACAAAGGCATGGCTGTGGAAGAAGAGGGTGCCTGTCCCCCTCTGTCCCCAACAGAGAATGTGTAGCAAATTTTGAAACGAAAAATGCAACAACGACCCCATACTGTTGCACACCTTAAGACCTGTTTGCAGGACGAATGGAACAAAATAACACCTGAAAAGCTTCACTTGGTGTCTTCAGTCCCTAAACATATTTTAAGTGTTGCGAGAAGGAAAGTGGTAAATGCTTTACCGGCTAAACCTTTATTGAAATGCATTGCAAGAATCAAAATTGAAATAAGTGTTTATTTTGAAAAAATAAAACCCAATAAAATTAATGACGTAAAGCATCAAATAATGTGCTGTTGTATTGTTTGGAGTGCAATTCAGGTCAAAGATTTGTAAATAATCATTGTTTTCAGTTTTAATTTCAATTTCCACATACCGACCCAACTTTTTCTGATTTGGGGTTGTAAACTGGGGCCAAAATTATAGTACCTGATGTGGTTGTCAGTTGAAAAACCTAAGCTTAAAACATTAGGGAAACCAATATAGCTTTTTTTAATAAGTTGGAACTAAATAGTGCTGTACTGTTCTCATTGTGTGTACCAACAGCCAGCCAAACTCCCATTAAATGCAGAAGTGTCAGGATTCATCTTAGTTTTCAGCTTTTATAAGATGCCAGAATTCATAAATTAAGAATGAAACTCTAAAAATGTATAAGTCCAATCCTGAATACTGTACATTATAACACTGTACTGAGGAAATATAACAAATGTAAATAACTATTCAAATATAGTTCTCTTGTACATATTGAATAAACTCTAAATTTATGTATTTTTGCAAATAAAGTGTGATTTGTTTTACAAGCAAGCAATTGCAAAAGAACAAACAAAGCATTTTCTCTTTTACAAGCATCCAAATGGCACTGGCTAGCTGCTACATAGCAAAGGAATAGGACAATTAGCAAATATGGCTAACATGCTAATAGTTACAACATTAAAGCTCTTTACAAAGTTATACATGCAAAATTGTCACATATACCCCCTGGCATATGCTATTTCAATAGTATACAAAGATAGGTACTTACAGGCAATGTGTTCACACTCAAACAAATTATGGCAGCAGATTAAAGGAGAACAGGTCTGTGACGGGAGAAACTTGGTCAATACTGAACTTACTTCCTCATTTTTTACAGCTCAAGGGGTCATAGCTATAGTACTTCCTGCTGTGGGAAAAGTGCTGCTAGGGGGAGCCAAATACATACAAGGCACATAAATGGATGGGCAGAATACTCCCCACCTAGCATTTAAAATGTCCATTTTGATCTCTTTTAGACAGAAGAAGGATACCCTCATTCACTGGCCTAAGGTACTTCTTACCTGATCCTTCTTTGGTTACCTTTCCTTCAATTTTGTGTATCTTTCCATCTGCAATAGGAAAGACCTTGGAGACAAGCATCATGGGCCATTTGTTCTGAGCTGCCTGAGTGTCTCTCAGTAGTACAAGGTCTCCTTCTTGGATGTCAGGCTGAGCTGCGTTCCATTTGTGATGGGTCTGCAGAGTCAGAAGGTATTCTCTCCAGCGATACCAAAAATTGTCAGCAAGACTCTGCACCTGCTTCCACTGTTGCCTAAACAGGTTACTCTTGAAACAGTTTCCTGGCAGAGGAGGGGCTTCAAACTTTTGGGTGAGTGACATAGCTGGGGTAAGTATGAGAGGAGAGTCTGGATCTGTAGAGATTTGGACAAGGGGCCTTGCATTAATTATTACAGAGATCTCGGCCATGCATGTGCAGAGGACCTCATGGGAGAGGGGATGAGATCCGTGCTGCATCAATATGGAGTCCAGTATCCTTCTCACTATGCCGATCATCCACTCCCAAGCTCCCCCCATGTGGGATGTGTAGGGCGGATTGAATTCCCAAGTACATGAATTGTCACTAGTGGATTTCTGTACCTCAGTCTCCTTTGCTATGTTGAGAAATCCCAATTCCTTGCTTGTGCCTACAAATTTCATTCAGCAGTCTGAGTACAGCTGTTCAGCAGGACTAAGAACAGCAAAAAACCTTCTCAGGGTATTTATGCAGCTTGATATGTCCATCGATTCAATAATTTCGATATGCACTGCTTGGGTGCTCATACAAGTAAAGAGCACAGCCCAGCATTTGTTCTGGGTGTGTCATCCCCAAGTATGGCAAGCTGAGACTAAGAAGAGGCCAAACACATCTAGGCCAACCTATGTGAATGGTGGGGATATGCTGAGACGTTCTTCTGGAAGATCAGACATTCTCTGGCTTTCTGTAGTCCTCTGCAGTTTTCTGCATGTGACAATCTGTGGAAGACACCGCTAATGTGTCTCTTACAATCAACCAGCCAGAATCCAGAGGTTTGTAGAACTCTGTATACCAGACGTGGACTGAAAGGAATGGGCTATATGGACAAGGCAAGTCACTGCCTTTAGCAGAGAGTCCCATGAGAAATAACACTCAAAGCGTTCTGGGGTGAGTGGTTTCCCAATTACGCTTGTGGCAGAACTCACTTGGGGTTAAGGACAAATTACAATGTGGAAAATTGGACATATCAGGACTCTGGACATATCAATTCAAAGGTGGCTAGTGTTGCAGAATGATTTCTGGGAGGTTGGTAGAAGAGGTCTGATCCTGACAACCACATGACGTTTGTAAGAAGAAAGGCGAAAACAGACCTTGAAGTGTGGTTGGCAGGGTTATGTTCTGTTGGCATATAATGCCACTGTTCAGGCTTGGTAGACTGCCCGGTTCTTTGAACCCGATTGTTTACACACACGTAAAATCATTTGCTTTCATTTTATATATAGCCTAATACAACTTTATTGTCGCAATAGAACTTTACTGTTGCAATAGACAGCTTTATATCAATTTCGTCCAAGGCGAGGTCAGACATCTCTACAGCTAACACAGCTGCATAAAGTTCGAGTCTTGGTATGGTGGTTTCACCCATTGGAGTCAGCTTTGCTTTCCCCAGAACAAAGCCAATGTCACATTGTCCATCTTCATAGATGGCCCTGAGGTAGAGGCATCTGAGGAAACATACAGTTCAGTGTGTTTTGCTTTTGTCAGTGACTTTAAGCTGTATGTTCTGTGAATGTGAAGTTTTTGTAGCTCCTGCAGTGAGTCTCTCCAAGTTTCCCCACTCTCTGCACTTTTCTCCCAGAAGTGGTGGATCCCAGTTGTCAATTTCCTTGGAGAGCTCTCTGAAAAGGAACCTCCCTTGGATAGTGACAGGTGCTACAAGGACAAAGGAATTGTAAAAACTGTTCATCGTTGAGAAGATGCTGCGCTGAGTGAATGGTTTGCTGCTGTCTGATACTTGAAAGGTAAATATGTCTGTGGCTATGTCCCAGCTCAAGCCAAGACTGCACTGAATGAGCATGCCTTTGATTCCCAGACTGAGATCTTTCACACTAACGCAATCTTACAGTGGAAATGCTGCCAACACATGCTGTTGGATGTAATTTTGTGGAGCCTTAGTTTTGATTCTGCTAGTGATGCCTGTGTTCTTTGGAGTACATAAACAGCCTCCAAAGCAGTAAAGAATGATCTAAGACCATCATCTACATAAAAAAGTCTCACTCCACCTAGTGGTAAGAGTAATTTCCATATTTGAGCTCACCTTCCCTCGCGACTCGCCAGAGTCCATAGATAGTGACTGCTGGTGAAGGACTACTTCCAAAAACGTGGACCTTCTTCTGGTATTCGATGATATCCTTGTCGAGATCATTGTCACAGAACCACAAGAACCTTAAGTAGTCTCTGTGGTCCTCTCTCACTGAGAAACAGTGGAACATTTGCTGTATATCCACAGTTATTTCTAAAACGAATTAACACATGCAGCAGGCTGTGGTTTAAATCAGGTCCAGTTAAGAGGACATTATGCAGAGAAAGACCCTGGTGTTGTGCACTGGAGTTGAAGACCACTCTAATTTGGTCAGGCTTTTTGGGTGATAGACTTCAAAGGATGGCAAACACCAGCATTCATTTACATTTTCTAGCACATATGTCTTGCAGCTTTGCACACTGGGTTTATGTGAATTCCCCAAACACACATTGCCCATCAGGACCCATCCTAGGTCCAGCTTGAGAGCAAATGGGGAATCGTGGAGCCCATTTATCTGGTGTCTCCCCTTATAGAGCCGCAGGATGTCTCGGCCCAGCAGCAGGAGAATCCTGGCATTTGAGTCCAGTTCTGGTATCTCAGAGCAAGGATATTTCTGAGCCACCTCTGGTGTAGGTAACTCATCCCTGTTATCTGGTATTTCACTGCATTCAAGCAGAGCTGGGAGTGTCAAACTAAAGCTTTCTTCCCAGAGGTTTGATAACACCAGCACAGGTATTCAGCAAGCAGGGAGACGTGTGGCTATTTATGTTAAAGTGTTCAAAAAACTCTGACTTCGCTAATGCTCTGGCGGTCAAGCATTGCATACATCTTCACAGCAACCTTGGGCTTACCCTTTGGATACACTTGGATCAAGCATATTTTCAAGCAAGACCTGGCTGGAAGACCTTCGCCACAGATTTCAGTGCATCCAATATTTACTGAAGGTGCTGAAGATGGGGGGGTCTTCCTCCCCACCATGCTCTGCAGAAGGGCTAGGGGCCTTTGAAACCTGGGTGGAGAGCAGTGATGTGGTCTTTACAGTCACGCTCTGTGCACTTTACTGGAGCTTTGCAATTGTGTGCAAGGTGAGAGGAGGATACACAGTACTGGAAGCAGATGCCATGGTCCTTCAGGTAAGTTTTGCGCTCCTCTACCCTCTTCATCCTGAAGCCATGACACATCCTCAAAGGATGTTTATTGTGGATCAGGCAGTTTTACTAAGATCATCCTTGCTGATGGCTGCATCTGTGCTGGGGGAGGTCTAGGGGGTTACTTTCATTTTGTGGACAGAGATGGACGTTCTCTGATGGCTGTGTTTGAAGTTGTCACTGAGAATGACAAAGCTGGAGTTGTTTCTGGCCTTTGCCTCATAACAGATGAAACTAGTGAAATATCAGAATGGAGAAAAGGAGGCGTTGTTTTTTTCTTTGTACTTCATGCCACAAGAGATCCACTTTTCTTGCAAATAGTGGTGCAGTTTCTCCACTATAGAGTTGATACCTCTGGCAGTGTCCAGATACTGTATGCTAGGCCAGGTAGGTAGCCATCTACTTTTGCTGCCAGGAATTCCATTAGGATCTTTATCAAAGATTTTAGGAAGGCTTTCTAGTTTTTTAAGAGCATTCTCAATAACCTCAGGGGTGCCATAACACTCAACTAACCTTTTCCAGACCATGTCTAGCACTGCACTGGGGTCGCTAACATGAATTGACCACAGCATTTTTACACAGACAGAATATTCTTTGCCTTGCCACTTGGTAAGTAGGTGGAGCTCTTCACTAGCTGTAAGGTCCAACCCCTGAATGACACCAACAAAGGCTGACCTCCAGGCTCTAAACTTCTCAGGATGGTCACAAGACTTGCATCTACAAATTCGCAGCGTGCCAGGTATTTAGCAAAGTCCAACATACTGGAGCTTCTGGCTGCTGAAGTGGTGTTCAGTGTACTCTCGCCTGGGGCCTCTCTCTCTGCCAGTGCTATATGTGAGAATTGGCCACCTGGCAAATTCTTACTCCACACTCCAAACAAATTTGTAGGCAGCATATCACTAGAAAGTTGGTGTGTCCACCCCATTAGAGGGATCAATGAATCATTTCAAAGGAATCACTAACCAAAAGCTGAAGACAGATTGGGTCACTGACATGTCATTCAAGCAACTGCAAATGACCGTAAGAACCTGGAACAAGAGGAGGAGATTTAGACGACCGAGGCTATTTTCATATATTGTCTTGATAACGTTGGCCAATAATTTATTTTAGTATAGGGCGAAGTCTGACAACAAGAAACTGACCAACCATAGGAGCTGAATGATTCGGAGGAACGAACTGGAGCCAAACGAACTGCAACATATCGGTCTTTCTGGAAGTGCTAGCCTACTGAATGAATGAACAAATGAAACAAATGAATCTTTTAAATGAACTGAAAGAAAAGAACTCGTTCACCATCTTTAAGCCCTATTGTAAGAAACAAGGAAATGCACAGTCCCTCCCCCCCTCCTCCTCTGTGTCAGCCTATAGATGGTATGCACCTGATGTCAACAAAAGTGGAAGTCACTGCGGTTACACCCACTGAGTGGCAGAAAGACTAGGTTACTGAGTAGCAGCATTAGCGTTCAGCTCAAATGCCATGAAAACACACAAAAAAAACCAGATCTAAAATGGGGAAGAGCTGTTGTGTGATTGACTGTACAAATAGATTCAACAAGAAATAGAAGCTATCTTTTTACAGACTACTGAAAGCTAAAGAAAAGAGAAGCAAATGACTCGTTCCAATTAGCAGAAACAACTGGAATCCAGGCACCGAAATATGGATATGTGGTTGCCATTTTGTGTCAGGAATGTTGGATTTTTGTTCATATTATAGCTTGCTTAGTTCAGCTTTTAGCAAAACCATGGCAGCAAGAAATCAGTCACAGCCAAACCATATATTGACACCATTTTGAATGTTTTTTTTCGGTGCAGTTTGTGTTGTCATTAGCTGCACTAAAAATCCATTTTGAATTGTCCAAGTAAGATCAGTATGCCTGGTTTGTTTGCTACATAAAATTGCCTCAGTTTGGTAGCTAGCTAGAGGACAAGCTAACTAAGTTAGTCACATACAGCTATTTTACCTGATATGAACTGCGTATCAACAAACAGCTAACTTATTAAACATATTAACACTGTCGCTAATGTTATAAAATTAGCTACCTTTATACGCTATTGCTAAATAGCAAATGTTAGCATTAAGACCTGTTTACTTCCAGTCTAGAAGAAATATTGTGAGTTCAGCATCAAACTCCATCCCTTTACTTGCCAAGAACTGTCTCCATCGGTGGAAAGAAATGCCAACGTTAACCCTATGAATCATAGGCTATATTCAGGGTAATTTCACTACCTTTACTTTTAGGCTCTTCTCTTGGCCATTATAAGGGCTAGCCATACATGCTATATCTTGTTTGTTTTTGTCTAGAATCTGGCAATATCAGAACGTTGATGGTGGGATACTGTATGACTTAGCAATTTGCAAAAATATGTGCTTAGTGCCTAACAGAAAAAGGTCCTTGTTTTGTTTGCTGTGAATTTCTTGACAATGCTTTGTCCCACAGAGAAACAACTAGCATCTTCAGAAAGGGTAAGTTGTGCTGTTTATTTTGATATGCGATACATTGTGAAGCGACAGGGACTTCCTGATCAACCGAGAAGCAGGATTGTAAAAATAGGTGAAGAAACTAGTAAAGATATTACTTTGCAGAAGCTTGATCTGTATTCATAACGTGATTACTTCAGTATTTATAAATACTGTACAAATGTGACTAGCATCATTACAAAGCTCAAGTTCCACTCTTTCTTGTGATATGCGTGATGAGTTACACGTATTACACTGCATATCAATGCAGTGACAAATTCATGAGTAATTCAAACAAGAGTAATGTGTGTAGAGATGGACGCAGAGCTGTATGCACATTGTAACTATGATTAAATTTGTTGTAAATTCAAAATTATTTTCCTTGCTAACACTTTGTTGCATAGACAAGCAACTAACATCATTGGAAAGGTCAAGTCATGCTGATTCATGTGATATGTGCTCCACCTCACTGAATACTTTGTGACCAATTCAGCTGAGAAGAAGGCAGTGAATTTGGACGCAATTTGCTGATAATGCTGGCTTGCCAAGAGTTTCAGCCATCGTTGTGTTTACTGTTCCATTCATTGACTACCTGTCCTTAATAACCAGGGGCAGTACCTTCAACATTTGTGTGTTTTCGTGGCATTTGAGCTAAACACTAATGCTGCCACTCAGTAAGTTAGTCTTGTAACCACAGTGACTTCTGCCTATGGTGACGTCACATGCATACCTCTTCTTCATCCTCTCATATTAAACTGAGGGCAGACTGGACGCTACAGTGACTCACTTTTGCCACGAGGTAACAAGTGACATTCTAAGGCAGGACGGGCCAAAGCTAGCTGGTTAGCATGCTAACTTCAGTAAATATCTCTAGAACACAATACATAGGTGTCTTTGACATAATGTCAAAACTGTTATTTCTTCACATTCTGCTGATAATTTTAGTTAATTTTTGAATGCTTTAAATTAAAGTTCTTTGATGTAGCACCTTTAAAGCTCTTACAAAGTTATAAATGCATCACCGTCACATATTCCCTGGTATATGTTATTTCAATAGTATACAATGATAAGTACTTACAGACAATAATTTCACACTCACAAAACAAATTATGGTAGCAGATTAAAGGAGAACAAGTCTGTCACAGGAGAAACGTGGTCAATACTGAACTTACTTCCTCATTTTTTACAGCTCAAGGGGTCATAGCTATAGTACTTCCTGCTGTGGGAAAAGTGCTGCTAGGGGGAGCCAAATACATACAAGGAGCATAAATGGATGGGCATAATAAGAGCTGCTATTTATAAAGGCTACTGGAAGCAAGCTGTCTGTTTCTTGATGAGTATACAAACCATAGTTTAATTTCATATTCACACAAGATAAATTTTCATTCAAGTGTCAATAAGCTGTAAATCTGTCTCTGTTAATCCCAAACTATAACCATTAGCTGAGCTAAAAAAAATAAATAATCCATAGCCCAAAAAACCCTTTCAATACATTTATGTAAATACTCAGATATACACAATATACAGAATGCATCACTGCCCATTGTCAGGGTAAACTGGTTAGCTTAAAATGAAAACAACCCAGACAGCGACTCTCTGCACCACATCAAACACCATCATCAGTCCAAAATTACATAACGCATGCAAACAGGAAAAAAACAAAATGAGCCCAAGCTAAGTATCTTACCTGCTCTGATGTTTGTAACTGTTCCCTTCCTGATGATGCTGCTGTGTTTTGTGCAGGTAGCTACTATAGCAACCTCAGGCTGGAGATAGTGTCCTTACCACTGTGCTATATCGGCAGGCTAAGGGAGTGACTCATATCAGTGAAATGCTCATCGATTTTTTTTTTTTTTTTTTAGATGGGGGTGCTTTGGTGGCTTGCGTCACCAGCTTCTGAAAGTAATATCTTGAAGCACTTTAGCTCGAATACAATGATGCAGTTCTCAGTGGGTTTATCGACCCACCACGCTACAATAGGCATACTGAAAGGAGTAAAGCTGTTGAGAGATAAAAATGGATATAACAATATATGCGTATGGCTAAAGTCCAACACTGTCACACTTGCAGTTCTGACCCATGCATTTACATGCACTATGGGCATGTCTGAGCTTTTTCTTGCCCTGTAATTTCTATGAAACTATCAAATTAATAGCAACTCTCACAAACACAACTCTCTAAAAAAAAAGGAACATACAGTATACTTGCTGATTACGTGTGATTTTCAGAAAAGGAAACATCAATATCTGAATTTTATACTGAACGTTATTGGTTTGTGTACTTTAAGTGATTCTCTTAAGTGTTTCATTCACTCACTAATAACTCTTCCATTGCATCTGACTTTTCTTAAATAACTGAATTAATCAGTAAGTTAATTTCTTCTGCTATTTGATTTTATTATTCATGTTTCTGTTTTTTTTCTTTTTAAATATTGTGTTCAATTGTATTAAAACAATTCATTCTTTATATTCCAATTACAGGAAACGAGTTACGAGGGACAATTTCTCACTCATTTTCCTCATGTGTCGATGAGCACCTCTAATGCTGTAATCTCTGTAATCACTGTCAGACTTGCTAACTAGTCTATACTTCTTTCAGAATAACTAGACATCTTGCACATGATTTAATGCAGATCCGATGTGGATGGACTTTGTTTGCACACTTGCTCAATGACAAAAAGATGCTTTTGCAAAGTCTAACAACAAAACCACAGCTGCAGCAAAGAAAAGGGTTAAGCTCAAAGCATACTGTGTCAATGTCATGACAATGATGAGCATTTCTTGAGCAAGTGCCCATGGTCCCAGAGCTTTGTTATGAAGCCATGGCCTGAAGGCTAGAGATGCAGCCTTGGGCCTGAAGGGTCGCCGGTTTGATTCCCGGGACTGGCAGGAAAAAATGTGAGG
>JAOTRR010087516.1:0-10131 GCA_028570945.1 Gogo arcuatus
TGGTGACCTTTTGGTCCCAAAGCTGCTTCTCTAACCATTAGGCCATGGCTTCCCCGGCCATGGGTGCTCCCCCACCGTACAAAAGACATGCGGTTAGGTTAACTGGCTACTCTAAATTGCCCATAGGTGTGTAAGTGAGTGTGACGGTTGTCTGTCTCTCTGTGTTGGTCTTGCGATGGATTGGCGGCCCGTCCAGGATGTACCCCGCCTCTTGCCTGAAGTTGGCTGGCATTGGCTCCAGCTTCTCTGCGACCCGTAATGGATAAGCGGCATAGAGAATGAGTGAGTGAATATTCTGGCTGCAGCATTCTGGATAAACTGGAGTTTATTTAACACCTGCTTTGTCACTCCAGCAAAAAGTGCATTACAGTAATCTAGCCTACTAGAAATAAAAGCATGAACCAGCTTTTCAGAGGCTTGCAGAGACAAGAAGCATTTAACCTTAGATATATTTATCTAAGGTGATAAAAGCCAGTCTTGGAGATTTTAGATATGTTCTTCTGGAAGTTAAGATCAGCATCTAAAAAAAAAAAAAAATAAAAAAAAATAAAAAAAAATAAAAATAAAAATAAAAATCACAAGTTTTTACTGATAGGGGAGTTAATAATGATTGAAATTGGAACCTCAAAGCCTTGGGACCTATTAGAGGAATCTGTTTTGTTCTCATTTAACTGTAAGAATTTTTTTGGCCATCCAAATTTTGATATCAGCAATGCATTGAATGAGGTCATCCACTGGGTTCAGGTTGTTGGTCAAAACAGATGTGTAACTGTCATCAGCATATGCGATATGAAATGATGTACTGCTGAAAGATCAAACCAAGTGGGAGCATATAAACAACAGTGGACCATGAACTGACCCCTGAGGGACTCCATATGGAATGCTGACTATCAGATTTTAGGTTGCCAACAGAAACAGAGAAATAACTTCCAATAAGATAAGAAGAGAGCCAGTTAAGAACTGTGCCTCTAAGGCCTAGCAGTGATCAAGGCAACCATACATACCATTTCAAAGGCTGCACTGAAGTCAAGAAGTACCGGGATTGAGATTTTATGGTTGTCTGAGCTAATTTCAAGATCATTAACAACTCTGACCAGGACTGTTTCTATACTATGGTTAACTCAACAACCAGACTGGTAAACATCAAACAAACTGTTAGACAGATTTATATGTAACTGTTGGTATACACCTTTTTCAAGTATATTTTCCAGGAATGGAAGGTTTGAGACTGGCCTGTAATTCTCACAAACAAATGGATCAAGATTACAATAACAGTGGTGTTATAATAGCTTGTTTAAGACATGTGGGGAAGATTCCAGAGAACAGTGAGGTATTAACAATTTCAAGGACATCATCTACCAAGCAGATAAAAACATTTTGAACTTAGTAGGCATTAAGTCAAGAGCACATGCTACAGAACTTAACTGCTGCACTATTTCTTGTAGTTCACTATGTTGAATAGAGGTAAAGTTGGAAAGAGTGTTGGCAGTATAACACTGAGGGGAGGAAGGGCAGTCACATCCACCAGTGAAGGAAGCCACAACGTTATTCCTGATATTGGAAATTTTATATTTAATGTATGAGGCAAACTCATTACATTTAATTGAGGAGTGAAGCTCGGCAGGTATTATTCTCAGAGGATTAACGAGTTAAATTGTTCTAAACAGAATTTAAGAATTATTCAGATTTTCAGTAATAATTTGAGAAGTAATGCTGTCTTTTTTATTTCTTTATGTTTACTGAGCAGGTTCTTATAGATATAGTCAGCCTGCAATTTGGTCTTATGCCACTTGCACTCAGATTTGCAGCAGGTTCTTTTTAGTGCCCTCACTCTTTCCACATTCCTCCACGGTGCTTTTGATTTGCCAGAAATGAACTTAGTTTTTATTGGTGCAATGTCATCCATAATTTGTGTCACTGAACAGTTAAACTTATTGCCCATATTCTCACATAAAGACAAGGAAGACAAATCAGAATTAAAATCAGAATGTGACTGGGTATAGAGTTAGTGTGCCTAGCGATAAACCTATCAGATGTGTCTGCACAAATGGTTTGCCTTTTGACTAATTTTAAACCAGGTACATGTTAGGTCATCCAAGCAATATTGAAAAAAAAAAAAAAAAATACAAAAAAGTGGTCTGAAATCCCAACATCTAGAGTACATTTAGGTGTTATGTCAAGGCCTTTAGAAATAACCAGGTCAGGAATATGACCCTGATTATGAATAGACCCAGCAATGTGCTGTATGAACTCAAAAGTTTATGTCAGAAACCTGCTTAGCAAAACAGTCTGTGGTGTTATTAATATGAACATTAAAATCACCAGAGATAAGGATCAAGTCATACTCAACAGTAATTTTAGATAAGAGCACACTGAAAGACCTTGTAAGACCTAAAACAGTGTGAAAATGAAAAATTAGATGGTGAGGCTTCAAATCCGTTCTTTCTTGTCAGTTTCATCAAGCTAAGTCTGAGTGAGGAGAATACAGTCAAGCCCATATGATCTTATCATTAATAATGAAAGTTTTATTAGTAAGGGATCCGACACCGAGAAGTGCCATCTTTAAGGAACTAGTAACAAGTAGACTTCGGTATCGTGGGTATCTACTTTATTCATACCTTCATAAGGTCCTGTCATCACAGTCATCACGATGTTGAACCCAGCTGGAAAGTAGGCATGCAACGATTCACCCAATTCACAATACGATACAGGGTTCATAATTCAATTTTCCCACGATATTTTGAAAAAATATTAAATGAAGAATATTATATTAAAAAAAATTCAACATTTATTTTCCTATTCTTTATCAACAAACATTCCTTTTGTTAAATTAAAAAAAACAAAAACAAAAAAACAAAACTAGTTTCATTTTCTTAATAACCAACAATAATTATTTACCCACATTTGTAAAGGTTGGAGTAAGATATAATAACCTATTTAACTAAAATATTCCTTTTATTAAAAGTTAAAAATTAATAAATAGGCCTTTTCTTAATAAACATTGTACTACCTTAATTTTTCTTCTCTTTTCTTTAGCTTTCGGTAGTCGAAAAAGATAGCTCAGATTTCTTTCCCATTTTAGATCTGTTTTTTGTGTGCTTTCTACAGCATTGAAGCAGTGTTACTTCTGCCTACGGTGAAGTCACGTGCATTTCCACTATTTTACATTATTGCAACCTCTGTTGTTTAAATAACGCAATTACAGCTAGGAACCAGATTTACCGTTCTGTGGTCATACGCTTCCATGAACCAATTCGGTTTTAAATTCACTCAAGGTTCACAAGATGTTCACAAGAATATGAGGTCACAGTGAACTTGACCTTTCCCACCAAATTTTAATCAGTCAGTTCATCTCTGAGTGCAAGTGAACTTTTGTACCAAATTTGGTGAAATTCCCAAGGTGTTAAAGATATTACGTTCCATAGAATGGGATGTAAAGGAGGCCACAGTAACCTTGACGTTTGACCACCAAAATCTAATCAGTTCATCTTTGAACCAAATTGAATGTTTGTACCAAATTTGAAGAAATTCCCTCAAAGTGTTCTTGAGCTATCGTGTTCACAAAAATGGGACATACAAGGTCACAGTGACCTTGACCATTGACCACCAAAATCTAATCTGTTCATCTTTGAGTCGAACTGAAAGTTTCTACCGAATTCAAAGAAATTCCCCTCAAGGCGTTCTTGAGATATCGCCTTCATGAGAATGGAACATACACGAGGTCATGGTGACCATGATCTCTGACCACCAAAATCACCACTACCAGTTTATCTTTCGAGTCCAAATGAACGGTTCTACCAAATTTAAAGAAATTTCCTCAAGGTGTTCTTGAGATATCACATTCACAATTACCAGACATACGTATATGTACGGATGAACAACCCGAAAACAATGCCTCTGGCTACGGCTGTTGGCAGCGCAGAGGCATAACAGCTAAGAGATTACGCAATTAATTTTTTATTTCACTGATTAGAATAGTCATAAATTTGTATCACGGTTTATCGTTCCACAATATATTATTACATGCTCACTGGAAATGGTTACAAAGCTCAAATCTCATTGAGTTTAGATATTCATCAGTCCACAGTTGGACAAATGAGATGATTTAGTACTGTGGCTAGTCTCCGTAGAAGTGGGCACCCAGCCAAGGTTACTCCAAAGGCTCAACACCGAATCCTCAATGAGGTAAAGAACAACACTAGAGCAACAGCTAACATCTCTGTTAATGAGTCTACCATATGCAAAACATTGAACAGGCAGGGTATCTATGACAGGATACCATGGAGGAAGCTGCTGCTCTCCAAAAAAAAAAAAAACAAACACTGCAGTAATGCCTGAAGTTTGCGAAAGAGCACCTTGACACTCCACAATGCTACTGGGAAAATGTTTTGTGGACTGATGCAACAAAGGTTGAATTATTCTGGAAGAATGCACAGCACTACATAGGACGTAAAAATGGCACATGAAAACATCCCAATGGCGAAGTACAGCGGAGGGAGCATCATGATTTGGAGCTGCATTGTGGTCTCAGGGCCTGGACAGTTTGCCATCATAGAGGAGAAAAATTCTCAACTGTACACCAGCCAGCCATAACATTAAAACTACTAGCAGGTGAAGTGAGTAACATCAATTATCTTATTACACTCCCACCAGTCAAGGTGTGGGATATATTATGCAGCAAGTGAACAGTCAGTTCTCGAAGTTGATGTGTTGGAAGCAGAAAAAACGGGCAAGCGTAAGGATCTGAGCAAATTTGACAACGGCCAAATTGTGATGGCTAGACGACTGGTTCAGAGCATCTCCAAATGGCAGGACTTGTGGGGTATTCCTGGTACGCAGTGGTAAGTACCTATCAAAATGGTCAAAGGAAGGACAACCAGTGAACCGGCAACAAGGTCATGGATGCAAAAGGTTCATTCATGCGCGTGGGGAGCAAAGGTTAGCGCAAAGGTTAGCCCGTCTGGTCCGATCTCACAGAGGTGCTACTATAGCACAAATTGCTGAAAAAAAATAATGCTGGCTATGACAGAAAGGTGTCAGAACATAGTGCATCGCCACTTGCTGCATATCAGGCCGAATAGCCACAGACTGGTCAGAGTGCCCATGCTGATCCCTGCCCACTGACAAAAACACCTACAATAGGCATAGGAGCATCAGAACTGGATCATGGGGCAATGGAAGAAAGTGGGCTGGTCTGATGAATAACGTTTTCTTTTAAATCATGTGGACCGCTGGGTGTGCGTCACTTACTGGGGGAAAATATGGCACCAGCATGTACTATGGGAAGAAGGCAAGGTGGTGGAGGCAGTGGGATGTTCTGGGCAATGTTTTACTGGGTCCTGGCATTCATGTGGATGTTACTTTGACATGCACCACCTTCCTACACCTGCAGTATCAATCAAGTAATGAGTAAGTGTGTCCAAACTTTTGACTGGTACTGTATGTACCCCCCTTCATGGCAACGGTATTCCTTAATGGTGGTGGTCTCTTTCAGGAGGATAATGAACCCTGCCACACTGCAAAAACTGTTCAGGAATGGGTTGAGAAACATGAGTTCAAGGTGTTGACTTGGCCTCGGAATTGCCCAGATCTCAATCCAATCAAGCATCTGTGGGATGTGCTGGACAAACAAATCCGATCCACAAGTGGTTTTAATGTTATGATCAGTGTATAGGCACTGGGTCCACACAGATGTACTCTGCTAGTGCTCTGTTTAGTCTTTGCCTTATTTTGTGTGTCCGTCTAGTACGGATGTAATGGTAGCCTGCCTTGATGAACTTGAAGGAGTGGTGAAAGTTGAGTTTAGCTGAGTAAAGAAAATAAAAAGTGAGAGAACATTCATAATTTGAGGTTAAGCTGTACAGCGATTGCTCCACTTTAAACACCAATATTTTACTGTTTAAAATTAGTCCATGAAATTTAACGATTAAGTAGACTACAAGGTAGATAGCCTATTTGCGATGGAAATGCAAATGTGCGCATCATGAGTTCACATGGCAAGGCAAGTAATTAGCTGATCCCAGATGCAAAAACAGTTAAATTCTCAACAGAGCATTCCACTAATCACTTAAGAAAGGTCCCCAGCGTAGCCTTTAACTTTGCTAACCTGTTGACTTTTCAGCTCTTTGCAGAGGTCAGGGTGCTTATCAGGAAAATGTTTAGCCAACTTGCTGGTGTTGGCTGTTTTGCAGTAGAGGAATTTATAACACCTTTTCTGTACTGGTTTTGTTGCATCTGTTGGCTTCCCTTCAGCAACATAGGCGATATATGCCCACAATTCACTCCTTGAGCCCATTTCTTCCCCAGTTGCAGACACAAGAGAACATCTTTCAGTTTTGACATAGCCATGCTAGCTAGGTTACTGCCTTCTCATTGCTTGAGCCAGCTGGCTCGTGCATGTCACCTACCCGAGCCAACTTTGCATGCTCAATTTGATTCACTTATTCAGAATACAGATTCAGTTCCTCAGGCTAAATATATTGTATTTAAAAGCACTGAATATTACACAGTCGAATCATTTGCCATGTTGTCATATTGAAAAAGCATTGAACCTTCGATGCCTTGTGCCACTCTATATCATATGCATCTAACGATGATAATTCTTGCCTTTATCAACTGTGTATAGTAGCTCATGTTCAGGAAAGCACACCCACCCAAATTTCTGGAAAGCTGTAATGTTTTGAGTTTTATCCTAGGCTTCCTTCCAGCCCATATAAATGATGACAGGAGTTTAATTCAACCAAGTAAGGACAATCACATCATTTTTTTTCCCTTTAGTCAGGTTCCCATGCTTCCAATGGGTTTAATTTCAGACTAAAGTTAACCTTGTAACCTGATATAAATGAAAAAAGTTAAACTAGCACTAATTTCCTAGAGAGAATGTACAGAATCTGTTATCATTAAACAAATCTTTTGTTGTCTACCTCCCAAGGAAACCCATTCTTCTAAGATTTTTTCCTGTATGCAAAAACCACCCATGACGCACTCAATGACTCCCATTGAGGCATCTGGGTGAAACCCAAAATAACATAAAAAGCCTGTTGTCCGTTTAACATTAAGCTTTGCTGCACCAAAACGAACACTCCTGATAAGTCTTGACAACCAGGAGAAAAGTCCACAAGAGTGCATTATTTCGCTCATGCCATTCACTTTCCCAGTAATAATACACCCTAGAGTAAAACTAAAAGGTCCTTTTTTTTTTTTAATGCATTTGTTTATTTTAGCTACATTTCTGCTGTGGTACTGTTTATGTGCGCTCCCCCCACGTTATCTAGCTTTCGGCCAGAATACTTTTTGGAATGTTACCAATCTTGCCTTTGCATATCTTGCAAACAACCATTGGTTGTGCTGTGTTCCTTGTGGAAAATCCAGCAGTTCAATATAACCCATGTTGAATCTTCCAGCCAACAACTCCATGTTTCCATGCTTGCAACCAAAACAAGGAAACTTAAGCCAAGTAACCACCTATGCTCAGTTATTATTAGTTTGTTTGTGTGTCTGTCAGGGAGAGCACAAGGTGGACTAGTAAACAGAGTAAAGTCTGGTTCATATCTATGTTACATGTGATCTCTCTCTATAAAAAAGATCAGGGAGATATTTTAAATAATTCAGTATCTAAAATAGTCATATCCCCCACCCCTCGATAAGCGATATTAATGTGCTTCATGGTACCAGCTAGATGCACAAGATCGTAAATACTAAACCTTAAGATTGAACAATATCCATATAAGAAACTGGTGAGTAAAAAGTGAACTTCAGCCTCATGAAATAACTGAGATGGAAGGGTTTCTGAAGATGACGATGACTGTAATCCAAGTCACTTACTCCACTTGAGTAGAAAACAGTCACTGGCTTTTTATTATTATATAGAAAATTAAAGTTGCTTATATAGTGAATATGTGAACATAATGCAGTATACCTATAGTTGCCATTATAATGGCTCCTTTAATCAGCCTGTGGGATCGCTCTTTTCTTAATGATTTTATTTCCTTTCTCCTCCTGAAAATGCTTTCCCAGGTAGTGTATGATCAAGCTTTTATGACCCAGACCAAGTACATAGTTGAGCATCCCCTGCCCCCCCAACGCATGGCAACAGCTCTCAAATAAATAATCACGGACATAAGATGAACACTGGTGAAAAACAGTAGGCCTGAAATTTTCTCAAAGAAGAATGGAGAAAACACCAATTCAGAAGGAATTAAAATCACAGCACAGCACCTGTAAAATAGGAAATTACCAGGATCCTATGTAAATTTAATCCTTTCCGACTAGGGCTCAAGATGATTACCTGCTTGGCTGGCATGAAAACTTGCAGCCACACCAACTAGATAAGACAGAAGACCCCTGATCGAGTTGAGCAGAACTACTCACTGGGTCGCTCATATTTTTGTGGCATGTGCCATTGGTCAAATCTGGACTGGACTCTGCACTGGCCAGTGAGTTGCGCACACACTCAGTAGGTCATGCACACAATTGTGCTGGGATTCATGTGCCAGTTTCATCATGTTTTGGGGTGTTCCACGTCCAATATATTGCCTTTTTGTTTGTTTACAACTTTATTTTTGTTTTACAAAGTAGTAAGTAAGTAATATTTTTAAAATAACCAAGTTAGCCAAAGTGCTGTACGTAGTTAAGATCAGACAGAAACATGGTAAAGAGCATAAAAATTGGTATACACAAAAAGAAAAAGAAAAAACACAAGACAGAAAAAAGGAAATGTGTCACAACCAAAAACAGATTAAAATTCTAATTTATAAAAGTAAGTTTTTAAATAAAAACTAAAAACAAACAGAAGGACCACATCTGATGACCAGTGGGAGGCAGTTCCACAACCTCGGAGCAGCCACTGCAAAGGCACGATCACCCTTTGCCTTCAGCTGAGATTATGGAAGAGACAACATCTGACATCAACTGGCCTGAAGACCTCAAAGACCTGAACAGATATAGGTGGGAGCAAAAAGGAGGAAACAAACAACTTCCTTTTAAATGTTCTATCTGCAATTTCTAACAGCCTAATAAAAACTAAAATAGCTTTTTTTTTTTTTGTTTCTCTTGCCCCAAATATGACAATGACAATAATACAAACTCATGCTTTGTAAAAATGTATGTTACTGACATGAAAAAGTAAAAAAAAAGGTACATGGGCTCTGAAGGCTACTGCTACTGGATAGCTGACAAGTATGGGGGGGGGGGGGACCTTTACACTGGTCAAAATGTTCATGCTTTGCTCAGCATTACAACAAAACTCCTTAGGACATTGTGCCAGATGATTAAAAAAATGGGGCTATAAACTGTTTCTGTGAAGACACAAATACTATCCATCACACCTGTATTTATTAAGCAAGTCTTTTGAGTCATTCTTGGTGAAGAACCGGGACCAAGCACCACCCTTGATTCAGAAGCTTTTCAACCTGCATATGCACTGTTAGAGAATTTGAATGCCACCACCAGCATCCTTGGCTTTTCACCAATCAAGTATGTGAGCCCTAAGGACAAGGTGTATGTTAACGGTCAATAAAATGAAAAGGAAAAGTTGTCACTTGATGGATGTACCTTCAGACATGGATCCTGACACAAACGTAGTTAACTGTGATAAATGCAATGATTTTGGTAAACCAGCAGAGTTACTAGTAGAAAAATGTAAAGTGTCATCCAGGAAAGAGAAAATTCAAATGTTAACTCTAGTTCAGGATAGCTGGAGTAAACAGAAAACCCAAGACACATTTAGTATAAATGAATATTTGGTGGGACATGCCAGGTTGTTGAAGAAAAAGGTATTTTAGCTGAGCCAGACAGAAAGTTAGGCCATCCAGTCTCATAAGACACTAAAGAGAAGGTTCAGCAGTTTTCTAAATTAGATTACATTTTCAGAGTATATCCTGGGGGAGGGGGGGGAGATCAGTACAGCTCAAGGAAAAATTCAAAAGCAGAAACGTTTGCTTGCCAACGTAAATGAGCTGTACTGGGCTTTCAAAGATCGCAATAGTGACAAAATAGGATTTTCCAGAAAGGCCCATTCTGCAAAATGCATAAAATTTTAAACACAGCTCTGGAAAAAATTAAGAGACCACTGCAAGATTATCAGTTTCTCTGGTTTTACTATTTATAGGTATGTGTTTGAGGAACATGAAC
>JAOTRR010087557.1:0-10128 GCA_028570945.1 Gogo arcuatus
CCCCCAACTGCTCCCCAGGCACTGCAGCACAGCTGCCCACTGCTCTGGGTATGTGCTCACATCTCCAGATGGGTTATCACTATGCTCTAAAAAATGGTACATGTGATGAATGAAGGCTTAAAATTCCTAAAACAAAAAAAAGAATTCCTAATCTTGCCAAATTTTCATAATTTTTACCTAATGCACCTTTAAATATTACACTTTTAGAATGATAATGGTGAGTTTTTTCTTGTGTTCTCATAAATCAAAACTTTTTTCCTCCTAAAAAGTTCCCAAAAGTGAAAAAAAAGGAAAGAGGGTCTAAAATACTTAAGTGAACCTGCAATGGCTTGGAAGCCTTCTAAACGTGACTGTTTGGTCAGAGCGGCAGTGTTACCGTCAATCAGCACAGGTGGAGAATGACTGACCTCAAGAGGGTTCAATAGTCCAAATCCATCTCTCTGAGCTCAATAAAGCCTGGAGAAAATGGCTCCAATCAGCACAAACCATTGTGCAGTGTGAACGACGTGACCTCAGGCAATGCTTGATGGGCCAGAAATCAGCTGGTAGATTCTCACTGCCTCTTATCACCATGTGTCCTGGCGAGCTTATTATATTGTATGTGCACTCGATATTTTTGTTTTTACCACAGCACTTATGAATTCTCGATTCTGATTGGTCAAACAAACAAACAAACACCTCATTGTTTCTAAAGCTAAGGCTAGTAACACAGATTAGAAAATGTTGCTATTGAACAAGGAAAGTGTATACTCACTGATGTGGTGAAGTTTTCTCTGAGCAGATGTTTACATTTACATTAATGGCATTTGGCAGATGTATTTATGCAGAGGGACGTACTAAGTTAGGGACTAAGAGAAACCTGGTCCTGTTGGGAAGGTTAGGATATAGTATGAAAAACATGCAAGACAATATTTGTTTTCTAAATAAGAAAGTGCTAATCTTAGGTGTTTGGTCATTGTTTGAAGACAGTGCATGTTTACCCCAAGGTTGCGTGTAGTGACAGATGTTGATATCTGAGAATTGTCCAGGGAGATCACGAGATCCTGACACAGGGATGCATCTCCATCGATTTCATTTCAGCTGATGAGATGCTGAGATCCGAGCAGAAATATGACGTGCCTGAGACAGGAATTGGAAGTGGAGGGAGTGGTGAGGTAAGAAGTCAAGGAAAGATTTCGTGTAAGGATGCCTGCAAGGATCTTGTGCAGAGGTTTCCAGCTTTCCCTTGTAGAAGGAGGTCTTCGCAGCTGTCGCATCAGATTAGAATTGAACAAGAGGTAGAGGTATGAGAGGAGATCGGTATCAATTTGTGATTTCCTCCACACGCAATGAGGACAGGGAAGAGAGGAAAATGTGGGTGGATAATTTAAGTGGTAGAGCGGAAAAGCACTCTGGGTCTGGAAGGGTTGATAGGGTGCTGAAAGCTACAGAGGAAGGAGTGATAGAGTGGAGGTAGCTGCAAGTGGCACAGAGGTATGAACAGTTGGTGTCAGGTTGGACAGAGATGGTAAGGGTGAAGAATATCAAGTGATGATCTGAGACGTGAAGCAGGTCGATATCGGGGGAGGACCAGGTGAAGACCAGGTGTCTGTGTGAGGAATGTCAGGAAAAAGGAGTACACAGGAGAATGTCCAGTTCTTCAAGAACGTTTCCTAGGGAATGAGGAGGACGATAGACAACAATCAATGAAACGAAGTCTGCCCGGGGAGGTACAGTAACAGCATGGATTTCAAAGCATGAGATGTTGAGATGAGCAAGTGCAGAGGTTTATTTCATATTTATGGAAGGAGTCTCCAGTGTCAGCGCTTTGTACATTTATTGCAATGTGAAAGTCTTCAAGATGAAGGACTTACTGGTTTCTTGTTTCCTTTTTTTTAATTTAAAAATTGTCTTAAAAAACAGAGGCTGGCGAGGGGATGAAGGTTTTCATACACAAAGTAAATTGTTTTACAGGCGTTCCACAACATTAAATGTAACTACTGTATAAACGAATAAAAAGTATGCCATTCTTTATTAAACAACATCCAATTACAAATAACTGTGAATTATTATTGTTGTTATAATAACAATGTTATTACATTACACTACTTATAGTGTATTATTATTATTATTATTATTTAACAACACTGTCCCTCCAGGAGTCACGTGACGAGAGGGGCGGAGCCCGTGAGACCAACCGCCAATAGGAGCAGACGTTAAGCCGAGGCTCTTTAGAAAAATAGAAATAAAAGAAGTAACGCGAAGATTAAATACTTGTTCAAAATGCGTGTGTTTCTCCGGAGTGTCGGGATTTCATGGCGTAAACAGCGAGCTGCAGGAGGGGAAGAGGAGCCGTGTTTCACACCGTAAAGCCCCGACACCGACACCGCGGGCTACATAACGGTACACTGGCGAGCAGCACAATGGCCTGGATCTGTAAGGTGAGGGTGTAAACACACACACACACACACACTGCGGGTTTATAAAGGTGTGTCCTGTAATGTAAGCTGTTCATCCCCTTCTGCTCAGCTTTGTGTTTAAAATGGACACTGCGGCTCTCTGGGTCTCCTCACTGCCTTGTGGTCATTTGCTTGGAGTGAATCCGACATGGACTTTCCCTAAAGCCCTCACAGAGGAATCATCACCCTGTAGAACAGGCTTTAGTGGAAATAAACAAGCCTAAGATCTGTTTGTTCTCTCTGGTTAAGATCAGTACTGGCTTTCACAAGCCTTATCGCCTTATAGCATATCACTGTTGTTGTTGTTGTTGTTGTTGTTGTTGTTGTTGTTAAACTGAACAGCATCAAAACCCCTAAAATGGCAAGTATCCTCCAAGAAAAATCCGACCTGCTGTGATTTACTGTACTATAAACACTCTGTACACAATTCCCACCTTTAATGTGTAATTGCAAAGTATACAAATAAAGTGAAAAACGATCAGAAACCTTTTGGGGGGGAGACTAACTAACTAACTAACTAACTAACTAAATAAATAAATAAATAAATAACCGAGTTGCAGACGTGTGCACACCCTTAAACTAATACTTGACCTTGCCATGAGAGGGAGCGACGGCAGATTCAAGTGCGGAGTATTTATTTAACACCCAAACACAAGCCTTGAATAAAGAAAGGCAAAAACAACATGGGTTATGGTTCAAGGCGAGACAAAGAAACATACAGAAACTAGGCTTTAAATACACAGACAAATCTGAGGGTAAACTGAAAACACGTGCGTGTTTAGAAGTCTGGTGACCGTGAGCATGACAACGAACATGGTGCATGGGCGCTGTAGTCCGTGGTGGTCATGTTTGCATGCTGCTGTGCACTCTGAGAAGCATAGTCCGGAAGCATAGCCCAACAGGACACTCTTTTTGATTTTATTACACCACGCTTTGGTCTTTTTGAGTAAGAGTCTTATCAGCGTCGCACATCTTGACTTAGCAATCTTTTCCCGCTCTTTCTTCCAAAAACATTCTAGAGCCGTCAAATTGTGAGGGCATCTCATGTCCACGACTTGCTTCGGGTAACCATACAGACTTTTAGTTGGATTCAGGTCTGGGCTCTTTCTAGGCCGTTCAAAAACCTTCCTTTGTTAATTTGGATATAATGTTTTGGGTCATTGTCGTGCTGAAAGGTGAAATTCCTTTTCATCTTCAGCTTACTAGCAGACACTTGGATGTTTTGTGCTAAAATCAACTGGTATTTGTAGGTATTCATGATTCCCTCCACCTTGATAAAACCCCCAGTTCTGGCCGGAGAAAAGCAGCTGTAAAGCATGATGCTGCAGCCACCATGCTTCAACTTGGGTATGGTGTTCTTTTGGTGATGTGCTTTTTTGCGCCAAACATCTTTCAGAATTATGGAATTATTATATCTTTTGGAATTGTTCTGATCAGACCATAACACATTCTGCCACATGGTTTGGGGTGATTTAGTTGGGCTTGGATTTTTTTTGCGTCTAGCCACACTATCCATACACTATCCACACTAGCCCAGACACGTGAAGAAGATGAGACGTTGCTTTCACATGCGGAGAGTAATCAGTACTTGTCAGATATTCCTGCAGCCTCCCTGGTAAATTTTTGTCTTGTCCTTTTGTAAATTTTGGAGGGGCATCCTGTTCTTGGTGATGTCACTGTGATGCTTCATTTTCTCCACTTGTTGATGATGGCCTTCGCAGTGTTTCCTGGTACATCTAATGTTTTGGCTTTGTAATCCTGCAACAAGTGAGAATACATGCAAATACATGCTTTGTAAGCTCTTTCCCGACCATGGCTTCAGCAGTCAGATGAACCCCAGATGATGTGAAGAAAATCCTACAGAAACCGCTGATCTTTATTTGGGGTTAATCAGAACAATTTCACTGATGACAGCTGTATGATCATTATTTTTGAACATGAGATTAAATGTGATTGGTTCATTCTGAACACAGCCACATGGAAAAAGTGGAGAAAGTTCTGACGTGGTTTCCTTTTTTCTTCACAAAAACATGCCATTTTAACAGGGGTGTGTAGACGTTTTATAACTTTACGCTCATTTCTACTGAAAAACCCTTTTAGGAACCTGGGAACTTTTACAGGAATTTGATAACTTTAGGTTCATTTCTACTGCAAGAACCCTGGAGGAATACCGAGAGAAATAAGTTCTCTAGGTTCCTGAAAAGGTCCCTGGGAAGACATGCACCTAATAGTCTAGCAAAACCTTACTAACAATTGCACGATTACTGGTTGCCATGGTTGCATTCCAGCACACTAAATAGTATGACAACATGGTATGCCACTTATGCTGGTGTATAGGAACCCAGGAACTTTTCCAGAGATTTGTTCGCCTGTATGGGAGCGTGGCTAGAACAAGCCATTACTGAAGAAAAGGCACATCAAAGAACATTTGGAGTTTGCCAGAAAGCATAAGAATGACCCAGCTAAAATGTGGAATAAGGTTTTGAAGTGGAGATTTTTGACCAAAATTCAAAACACAAAGTGTGGCACAACCTTAACATTGCCCAATGTTCAACAAACACCATCCCAACATGGTGGTGAGAGTATCATGTTGCAGAGATACTTTCCCTGTTAAAACTGAAGGACAGATGGATGGTGCAAAATACGAGGAGATTCAGCAAGACGACCTGCTTCAGTCTGTAAATAAAACTAAATCTTGGAAGAAACTTCACCTTTCAGCAGGAGATGATCCCAAGCACAAGGCCAAAGAAACACAAAATACAGATCTCCAATTGAGAATCTGTGGCACTGTTTGAAAATTGTGGTTCAACCATCCTGAAGAACGTGGAGCAAATCTGCCAGGAAGAATGGGCAAAAATTAACTCTGAACAGTGTGCAAAGTTGGTAGGAACTTACCCCAGTGGACCTAAGAGATTGAATATTTATGCAAGCAGCATTTTTCAGTTTTTTAATTTGTTTTAAAGATCTGCTGATAAAGAATGAATTTTGGGTTTGAAATATTTTTCTTTTCCAAAACATTTTCAGGAGTTCAGTAACTTTAGCCTCATTTCCACCAGAGGAACCTTTTCTGGAACATTTCCAGGAATTGGATAACCTTACACTTATTTCCACTGGAGGAGCCTTTTTGGGAACTCCGAATCCTTTCCAGAGATTTGTTAACTTTGGGGACATTTCCGCTGGAAGAAACCCTTGAGGAATTCCTGGAAAAGTTCCTGGGTTGCATAGAAGTTTGCTGTGGTGGAAAGGCACCTAATATTGAATTAAATCAGAGCCTTACTGAGGGTGGCATAGTCACTACCTGCCATTGTTATAATCTAGAATGCATACTACTGTACTAAATAGTACAGTAATGCCACTTACATCCTGTGTGTGTACAGGAACCCAGGAACTTTTCCAGGAATTTGTTAGCTTTATGCTCATTTCCACTGGCAAAACCTTTTTGGGAACCCAGGAACTTTTCCAGCGATTCAGTAGCCTATGCAATTTCCACCAGAGGACCCTTTTTAGGAACATATAAGCTTAGTAACATATTTCAGGGTTTTGGGAACTTTAGGTTCATGTCCATGATTGGAAAGTTTCATGGGCATTTCCTGAGTCATGGTTACAGAATAATAGTAATCTACAGAAGGGAGACTTTAACCACTGAGACCCTCATGAGGAAGCTCTATAGAGAGCAAAAGTTGTCCAATGGAGAGATTATTTTCTGATTTCGATGAATTAATCCTATAACATCGGACGTCGTCTAAGCCGTCGTTCTGCCTGTGCTGGAAAGTGGAAACAGGATCTGCAGCAAAGTGGCATTTTAATCAGGATTAACTGATCCACGACATGACATGATCAGCATGGATGCAGACGCAGGCAGTCACTCATTGCTGGTTCAGCGTTAAATCAGCTTGCACCAAAGTACTGTTTATTGACCTGAGCTGTTTCATTAGAAAAGACTTCAGCGTAGTGTGTGTGTGTGTGTGTGTGTGTGTGTGTGTTGGCGTGCGCTCTCACTGAAACTGGCCGTGTTCTCAGTTTACCATCTTATTAACATGTCATTAGAAACGGACGCTCCAGTGTGCCTCTCTAAATTAAACCCACTGTGTACGATATTATCACAATAGTGTATTAATATAATCATTACATGAAAATAAGTTTAAAAAAAATATTTATAACACATTGGATTTTTAAATATTAAAAAAGAAATACCTGGACAGGAAACGTGACGACCTCAGTTAGACCACAGCGCTGCTGAATGTTCCATTTTGGAGTGCAAAAATGTATAATTGCTGATATGAAGTTTTCTGTAGGGAGACATTTATATAACATTTATGGAAGGAGCCTTGAGTGTCAGCATGTTGTAACTCTTAACGTGATGCTGCCACCACCATGCTTCACTTCCGTGATCAGGAATTGGGTTTCTGCTAACTGCAACACTTTGTCATTGTCCCGTGGCTAAAAAAATTCAACTTTTCCCACATTGGTCTCCAACATGCCTTCGTGCAGACTCATATGACACGACACTCTTCCATAAAGACACTCTTCCATTTATTAATATTGAGATCAAGTGACGCTTTAAGTGCACACAGGTCAACACTATTCAACTAATTATGTGACCTCTGAACTAATCTGGCATTTTCACGGCAACATGGGTGAGGATTTATGCGATATTCAGGGCTATTTTGTGTAGGTTCATAACTTTTAATCACAAGTCCATTTCAATTCACTACAAAATCTGGAAAAGTTCAGAACATTGAATATTCATGTAAGGCACTGTATAGAAATGAACAAAATGCAGTACAAACACACAGGTTAGCACATTAGTAAGGGAAATATTTTGTGTACAATCTATCGGGAGCGAACTCAGGTGGAACAAATGAGTGGAATCTGTTGCTCACGTTAGAATAAATAGAATTTTCTTAGCACAGCTGAAATGCTCTTCCGACATGCGCTACCTGCGATTACACGGTTCTTCATCAAGGCTGGCGGGTGCTCTTTTGATGATTTGCTCCTCTCCAGCTTATTCTGCGTAATATTAGTTGATAGAAACACATTTTTTGAGCTGGTATAATTTCATTATGTTCCTTTCATTCCAAATACTAGTATGTTTTAAGAAGAAGAAGAAGAAGAAGAGGAACAAGAAGAAAGGCTTGTTGTTAAAAGAAAATGCACAGGCTATATAATTGTCCTGCTCACTCCAGAGTTATTATTAGCTCAGATAGATGGCTGGTCTGTCCGAATAAACACGGCATTGGATGTGGAGCCACTGTCAGCTTCCACGGTTATTTCAGGACAGACTTATTGAGCTAACCGGCAATCAGCGGTCAGACAAATGCACATTAGCTACTGAACACTAAAATTTGTGTCGCTGGTTATAACAGGCTCTGTAATTAGTATTCAGTATTTATTACCTTTTTTTTTTTTTTACTACAGACATGCTACTCCAGCAGATACACTAGTTTAAACACTTCAACTCCGTTTTGAACTACTGCTTCCAGCTGAGCGTTCAGTACGGGAATTTCTGTGTTTCTAAATTTCATAAAAGGTCATGACATAGCAACAAAAGTAACACCAGCACATAAAAAATGAATGTTATGCGAATGTTTTTTGACATGGACAGATGGCTGCGTTCAGAGCCAGTGCAAAAGCAACAGCAGAAAGCTCGGCCAGTGCCAAGCCAGGCGTAATTCCAGGTCACGACGAAGACTTGGGAACATACTTCTGCTAAGTGACTTCAAACAGTCCTGAAAAAAAAAATCAGCTTTACATAGCTTTGCAATCACATTATCACAGTATTCAGTACTTACAACAAAATATTAATATGACGGGAGGTTAAAATGATTGTTGCTACTTCTGCATTTAAAAGCTGAGAAAGTATTACGAGCACACGTACGTCACGCACACAGAACACTAGATCCAATCCCAAATGCCGTGAACACCGTAAACACTGCATGTAAACACCGTAAACATGACACGAGGTCATTATTGCAAGTGAAATGCTGTTCTAATATCATTTACTATAATAAGAGGTTAGAAAGTTATTGCGGTATGCCTCCACTCTTAGACCTTACAACAATTTACAACCATTAACCCAAAGTTCCTGTGTAGAACCCTATCAGAAAGAAAGCTTTTTTGAAACTAAGAATCCTTATTTATCCGTTATATCATGAGAATGAGCTGTTACTATAGAAACCATAACGTATTAGAACGAGCGCATTAATATAAACTGTGATTTGCAGTTGCACTATCGTCAGAGCTGCTGTTATAGAAAATTACCCCACAATCAGAATAGAGCGTTCAACAGAACAGCATTGTGCTATAGGAAGAAAATATGAACCGATAATTTGGTGTTTTGTACCACACAACTACACAACACCTCACCTCGCCTCACACAGAGTGTAATACGTTCAGCTTCAGCTGAAACGGAGCAAAGCTCTTTGTGCTCTCCATCACGAGAGCTGATAAAAAGCGCTGGAAGAGTTTGATGGACTCATAATGCTCTCCTTCCTCCTCCTTCTCCATGAGATAGGGAGCAGAGGCAGTAGTGGGGCCATCTGCTGGTCAAAGCTGGAACGGCAGTGTGGAATTTTACAGCCGCGTATACAGAACGATGCATAATTCAAAACGTCAGCACTGAATGTTTCCATTTATTCATTTGGCAGCCATTTTGATTTAAATCCAGTTACAAGTGTGTTATTTGCTCAAGCTAAAAACCGTGGCCAGTTTACTTCACAACCTTATTACTAAAGATGTCTAATGAATGGTATACAGAGTGAATTTCTGTGCATTTTTGCCCTTGTGTGTGTGTGTGTGTGTGTGTGAGAGAGAGAGATATTTAACCTGTTAGTCTGTTTTCTGAGTCTGAATCAGAGTGAAATGCATTTGATTTGTTTTCACACTGCACACAATTAAACAGAGCAAAAAGCAAACAAAATTGTCTGAGGGTTGTGTAAAGCTGAAAATATCCTCATAAACTCTTTCATTCATTGGTCAGAAATACACCGATGGAAAAAAGGTCACCAAACCTTTCTTTAAGTGCGTATTGAAATCACAAAAATCACCCAAGCACTGAGAACACTGAGAGTCAGCGCTTAATAAATGAGTAGATAAATATATAAATATAGTTTAAAGCATTTTTTTTTGTATCATATCCAGAGTCTCCTTTCTCTTTTTAATCATATAAATCTCCAGAACACGCTGCATTTCTGTAGCTCTACAGCTTTGTTCTTTGGCTCAATTTAGAAGCTCGCGTTTACAAAACACATGAAATGTTTGATTCAGAGTCGATTCAGAGCCAAATCACTTTCTCACTGCAATCGAACGACGCTAGAGTTAAGATTTAGGTTCCCAGTCCATCACAATAAAACTGCAAATGGATTAATGGAAGTAATAAAGCAATAACAATGTAACGATATATCGTGCGATGATGAATTGCGATACAAATTTATAATGATTCGACTCGATGAAATAAAAAATGAATCGTGATTATTATCAGGCTGTGTAATCTCTTAATTTTTCCTAGCTGTAATTGTGTTGCTTTGACAGCAGAGGGTGCAATAACTTACAATAGCAGGAATACATGCGACTTCACTGTAGGCAGAAGTAACACAGCTCTAATGCAGCAAAAACAGATCTAAAACGTGAAAGAGGTGCTGTGTGATTGACTGTACAAATAGATTTAACAAGAAATCAGAGCTCTCTCTTT
>JAOTRR010087606.1:0-10122 GCA_028570945.1 Gogo arcuatus
CACAGATTTGACAAGTTTCCACCACTGTTTATTGTCTGCTCTTTGGAGTTTCACCAATATTGTTAATAAATATAAAAAATAATTAATAAATATTTTATCCAAGCTTTATATAAAAAAAAAACATCTAATATGTTTAAACCACACATGCTACCATAATGCTACCATACATTAAGAAAGTACCATAAATGTTAATGTGTATAAATGTGATACACATATATAAAGGGGTCTTTGAAGGTAAATAAGCCAGACACCTTGCTTTCCTTGACCATTCCGGGGAGATAAACCATCATCTCCCACACAGTATGTATTCATTCAAAGTGTAGTTTTATTCTGGCATTCACTGATGCCTTTCTGTAAACACATGTAAACAAGAAATCATTGTAAAATGCATGTAATACTGTATATTTGATCATGAATTTAATAATGTCAATATTTGATATACTAATGTCTGATTATTGTTAAATGAATAAAACAACCTACCGTTTTGGGAGAAAAATGTAATTCTAAGTCATTTAGAGGATAAGAAACAAAAGCTGAAATTGATGCAATGGATTTAATGCAATGGATTTGGGCTAGGAATATGTTATTATTATTTGCTTATATGATCATATGATGATATTTCTCTCTCTCCAAAGGTAATAATCCATTTTCAATTTTGATCTTGTAGCCAGAAACAAGGTCTGGAGATGAACTTCACTGGAGGTGAGCTTTCGCCTCACCAAACCCAGTCAGCAATAGTACAAACTACATTCCTGTATCATCATACATCTACCTTACGGTTTATTCCATGAATGTCATCTTGGGGCTTTCAATATATTTCTATGTTTTGTGGCTTATTTGCACAGGAAAAGGAAGTGGAATAGTAACAGAGTTTTTCAGCCTCAGTCGCACTGTTTGTGAGATTCTCTCCTGCCTGGGTAATGTGCTCTTCATTGCCGCTTTGAAATTTCCAACACTTTTGTACGCATCATTTTTTACAATAGCACAACCCAGCACAGGCCGTCCTCTGATTAACTGTGTGATCTGCATTGAGCGCTACCTTGCAGTGCTCCATCCTGTTTCCTTCCTGAAATTCAAACCACTGAGGTACATACTGGCATGTTCTGCTGTAATTTGGGTGACAGTACTTGGTTTTGCTATGTTCTGTAGGTTTACTCTACTTTCCAACAATATGTACATGTTCCTTTGCATTTATCTGCCACTGTATTCAGTTCTTCTCTTCATTAAATTATTTTGCTCTCTCGCTATATTTAGAGCTTTGAAGGACTCAGGACCAGGTGAGAAAGAAGGCCAATCACATTAAGAGAAAAGCAATGACAGTCATCCTAATAATCACAGCAGCCATGTTTGTTCAGTATACTCCTATATATTTAATAGCAATTTTCTACAGAACTCTGACAGTAGCACAGTTTGACCTGTACTGTTGCATTGGGATTGTGATCTCAATGATAATGGCTGATGTAAGCCCTTTATTCTACATCCATAGGATTAGAAATCTTTGATTGATTTCTTGAATTTATGGTAGTGTTTTTTCTTAATTGTAGTTATTAAATCACAAACGTTCCTAAGTGTAAAACTCCTAATTCTAACAAAAATATTAGTGCACTGCAATGCTTATTATTTTCTCCTACACATTCTGCCAGTGAGATTAATGGATAATACATATGTATGGCAGTCTGGGAAAACCCATTGGATTTGGCTGAATTCTGGAAATGTAATGCATGTAATAATTCCATAAATACGGCCTTTTATACATAGGCATGAATTTGTTTGGTTAGACAGAAATTTAAGCAAATTAATCTACTCCTGTTTCTTCCTTGGGGTTCTCATCTTTTTGGTGTTGGTTTATGTTAGTCCATTTCTCTATATCTATAGGGTCAGAAGTTGTTTCTGACTTTTTGACAGCCTTTTAAATTGCAATTTAACTTGCAAACAAGGCTTTATTTTTCAGTGTTCTGTACAAAAAAGGAATTCTGCTTTCTCTGTACTTACACCAGCTGATGATCATCATTAAGCTCTCAAATTTCTAACCAACAATAAACTATCAACTCATTATTATGTTATAAGTAGAAAGGAAAGATGGCCTTCTCTCAATGTATTGAATACTATTTTTCATAAACTGCCACCACATATCATGCTGTGTTGAAATATTAGTACAGATAATATCCGATTAATTGTCAGTTATGCTTAATGTACCTCAGGTCTATTCTGACGTGCAAATCAGCGTTTAGGTGTGCAGTGCTTCAGGTGAGCTTAAAATTGAATCCTCTTACTACACTAGGATATGAATAATTAATTTATGTTAAATTCTTGCAAAACTGGATTACTTTTGAACCACTGTTTTGTTGTTGTTCTTGTTGTTGTTGTTGTTGTTGTTGTTTTCATCTATTCTAATAGGGCCTAGCATTATAAAACTAGCAGTATTGAATAATGAAATAATGAAATAATTAAGGAGCTAAAGAATAATTAAAGGAACTAAAGCATGCAATTTAAGCACTTGTATAATATGAACAGAACAGCACTGATTTAATATGGAGAAAGAATGATGTAATAGTCACATAAAATATGGCCTTTTTTTTACATGGGCATGAACTTATTTGGTTAGACAGAAATCGAAGCATGCTAATCTACTTCCTTTTCTTCCTCTCCTTATAAAGAACCATTTTGTATGTCCAAACATAGTCCTACCACAATAAACTACAAAGCATATGAAAATTTGCATTAAAACAAATGTGTGAATATGACAGTACACATATATAAAGGGGTTTTTGAAGGAAAATAAGCCAGACATCTTGCTTTCCTCAATTATGACATGGAACTAAACCATCATCTGTCTCCACACTGTATGTATTCATTTAACTATTGTTATTTGATAATGCCTTTTCAGGAAGAGTCATTGTAAAATGTGTGTTGGACACACCTTCTAATTCAATGGTTTTTCTTTATTTTTATTAATTAAAAGACACTTCATGTCTTAAAGTAATGATAGACTGTTGTTTTCTTTACTATATATATATATATATATATGAATGATCATTCATTGAATAATGGCAATACTTGATATACTCATGCTTCATTAGTATTAAATGAAACAGTCTATTATTTGATTTTTTTTTTAAAGTAATGCTAAATCAGTAAAAGGAGAGAAAGAAAGGTTAAAGAAGATTTAACAGGGTTCTGTTACGTTTGACTTGTATGAGTACAGGTTAAAAAAAAATTAACTGTTTTTTTTTTTTTTTTTTTTAAAGGTATCCGTAAAAGATCTGTTTGGTCCTTGGGTTAGATTCATAAGGTCTTTGTTCACTAAGTCTATTAAAAGTAGATTATTTATTCATGATTTATTTATATTTATGATTAAGCACAAAAACACAAGAAGAAAAAACTTAATTAAGAATGCACAGATGTTTAAAGGATGAGGAATTATGCAAAGAAATAGAGAAAAATTGATAGTAGGTGAGCAGTACTATGACTGAAGACGGAGGTGATCAGAGTAATGATTAGTAACAACAAATTGAATTTTTTACTGAAAAGCCTAGAGAATAATAAGCCAGTAATTCGAATAAGATGGGGCAGCATGCCTATTTTTATGAATATATTATTACTGTTTACTTACATCATTTTATGGTGATGTTTTTCTTTTCAAAGATCATAATTAATGTTTAAATTTTAAGCTTGTGTTCAGACATAAGGAACAGTCTGGAGATGAACTTCACTGGCGATGTTAGACTCTACAGATCTGTATCATCATATGTCTACTTTTGGGCGTATTCCAGTAATGTCCTCTTGGACCTTCCAATTAATTCCTATGTTTTATGGCTTATTTGCATGGGAATAGGACATGGAATATTGGCATTTTATAATCCATTGCATTATAATCCATTTTCAATTTTTATCTTGTAGCCAGAAACAAGGTCTGGAGATGAACTTCACTCATGAGCTTTCCACCTCACCCAACCCAGTCAGCAACAGCACAAACTACTTTTCTGTATCATCATATATCTACCTTACGGCTTATTCCATGAATGCCATCTTGGGCCTTCCAATACACTCCTATGTTTTGTGGCTTATTTGCATGGGAAAAGGAAGTGGAATAGTGGCAGAGTTCTTCAGCTTCAATCTCACTGTTTGTGATATTATATTCTGCCTGACTAGTTTGGTCATTTTTGCTGCTAATGATTTTCCAACAGTTTTATCCATAAACTTTTTTTAGTAGCACTGCCTTGCGTTGGCCGTCCTCTGATTAACTGTGTGATCTGCATTGAGCGCTACCTGGCAGTCCTCCATCCTGTTTCCTTCCTGAAATACAAACCACTGAGATACAGACTGGTGTGTTCTGCTGTAATTTGGGTGACGGTTCTTGGATTTGGTGTGTTATGTATATTTGTTCTATCTACCAACATATACATGTTCAATTGTCTTTATCTGTCACTGTTCATAGGTTTTCTCTCCATTAAATTATTTTGCTGCATAACTATAATTAGAGCTTTGAAGTACACGGGACCAGGTGAGAAAGGGCAGGAAAGAGAGGAAGCCAATCATATGAAGAAAAAAGCAATTGCAGTCATCCTGATAATAACAATGACCATGTTTGTTCAATATACTCCTATGATTTTTATAGGGCTTTTTTATAGCACTCTGCCAAAAGCAGAACAGTTCTTGTCCACTGGGGTTTCTGTTTTTTTAATGTTAGGTTATGTAAATCCAATTCTCTATATCTATAGGGTTAGAAATCTTTGATTGATTTCCTGATTTTTTGTTTTTGTTTTTTAACTGCAGTTATCAATCACTGAGGCACATTACAAATTTTGGAACTGTCCTAAAAGTGTAAATGGTTCTTTGTCTCTGTGTTAGCCCTGGGCACGATTGGAAACCTGCCCAGGGTGTACCCTGCCTCTCACCCAGGAGCTGGGATTGGTTCCAGCTTCCCCCGCAACTCTGACGGATAAGCAGTATAGATAATGGATGGATGGATGGATGGATGGATGGAACATAATCAATTCAATCTGTAATCAGATAATGGCTGTCAAAATGTCCATGATGCTCCTGCATTGCCAATAAGGTTGGTTTTCCATAAGTAGAATAAGTTATAAATGTAGAGGTCAGTGTTGGGCATATTTCAGTGTGTATTTCACATTTAGAGCTAACCAGACTTTAAAATGCTGAAATTTACATGTGGTTGACAGACATACTAACTAAGTAGACCAGGAACAAAGAAAGAGCTAATAAGTGTCTTACAGTAAGTTTGCTATATACTAATGTAATTGCTTTTTAGTGAATACAATGTGATGTCCATTGAAAAGCACCATGTAAATGCAGTGGTAAGCAGTGGTTAAATATAACTGCTCTAATATACACCCTTAAGTGATCTGAACATTCTTGTCTTTGTTGGTAAAGAAATTGGCTTTATAAAGAATTAGATTCAGTGTGTTTTTTTTATTTGTATTTGTATTTTGACCTGTGCAAAACATATTTCAGGTGTGTTGTGCATCAGAGGAGCTTAAAACTAGGTCCTTTTACCACACTGGGCTATGAATATTTAATTATGAATTTAGATTTATGTGGTTTTGCATGTTTTACTTAATGTTTTAAATTGTGATGTCTAATTTTCCCTTTTGTTGATATGCTTTTTCTTTGGTCATGGTTTTATAACTCCAAACCATTGTAAATGTGGGATTTCTTTTCAATATTCAAATACATGAATAAAATTGAACACAGTAAACATTTCTTTCTGAAACTTTCTGAATAAATGATTATTAAACTATTTTTCTGTTACATTAGTATGTGTTTGAACTGGTGTATTTTTTTCCATTCATTTTCATAGATATTCTTTATTTATGACAATATACAGTTGCAGTCAGAAGTTTATATACAGGGACATGAATGTCATCATGGACATGAATATCATGGCAATATTGGGTTTTCAGTTATTTCTTTGATCTGTTCTTTTTCTGTGGCAGAATGATTGTACAAGTTTTTTATTTATTTTGGGTTTTCTGAAATCAACACAGGGTCAAAATTATACATACAGAGTCAAAATGAAATGTGCACACCTAATATTTGGTTAAATGTCCCTTATCAAGTTTTTTGGTAGCCATCAACAAGCTTCTGGCAGAATTCTGGTTGGATATTTGACCACTCTTCTTGCCAGAATTGGTATAGCTCAAATATAGTTGTGCATTTCCTGGCACAAACCTGACCTTTAAGCACAGTCCACATATTTTTGATAGAGTTGAGGTCAGGACTTGTTGTAAGCTTAATGTTAGCCTGCGGTATCCATTCCACAAGCAGCTTTGATGTGTATTTGTGGTCATTGTCCTGTTGGAACACTCAGTTGTGTCAAACTTTCTGATGTTTTGAAGTTATGCTGAAAACTTCTGAGGTAGTTTTCCTTCTTCATTATTCCACCCACTTTCTGCAATGCACCATTTCCACTGGCAGCAAAACAGCCCCAGAGCATGATGCTTCTTCACTATGCTCATTAAATCCAGTAGAACTACAGTAACTAAGGTATTCTTGGATTATGACTCTTCCTGGATTATGATCACTTGGGGATGACATAGTACTTTGTTGGATTGTTGGCATGCTGAACTTGAACCCTTATGAGTGTGTAACACCATTGTAGGTTCAGAGGGGAATGAAAAAATGGGAGGCAGGCTTGGGATAACACAACTTGTATCTTTATTTATTATTTTTAATTCATGAGCACTTTTCAATGCAGATGTAACATCAAAGCTCCAAACACAACCACATAGCTCAGCTCTCGCTGCTTGCTTTTTATGTCACTTAACACCTGCTCTCTCACTGGGCTGTTCAGCCCCTTCTGCAGAGAAATACACAACATAAATCATGCAATATTAATAATGAATCAGTGGCAGCACTCATTCATTATCCCTTGTTCTCTCAACACTGCCCCCATTCACAAACTTGTGCTTGATCATGTCTCTGATACCACATACCCCCAGTCAGACTAGGGAGGCCTGCACTGCTGGGCTGTGGACCACATCAAACATAAATGACTGAACTGCCAGAAACCGAAGTGATCTGCACATTGGAATGTTTCATGGGGTCAAGCCACTGCAATGGAGCATGTTCTGAACAGAGGGTGAAGGACTGTCCCAACAGATAGCATCAGAGGGTTAGGATTGCCCACTTGATGGCCAGGCACTCCTTTTCTCTTGTGCTATAACTGCTCTCCCACACCAACAGCTTGTGGCTGATGGGTACAGCCCTGGGTGCTCCTCTGCCTCCACCACATGGAACAACACAACCCCTAGCCCTCTGTCTGATGCATTGCACTGCAAAACAAAAAGGAGAAAGAAGTCAGGAGAATGCAAGAGTGGTCCTTTCAGCTAAGTAAAAGCCCATTTACACAGCTCCTTGCCTTGGACCAGATCTAGTGCTCCCTTTTTAGTAATGTCAGTCAGAGGGCTGATGCAAATAGGCAGTGTCATGTGGGCAGAGGATTCTGTCTCTGAGTGATTGAAATGTGGCCAGGGCTCCAAACAAGTGCATTGGAAAAGGCTCTTTTCTTCTAGGCATTGGCATCAAGTGAATCTGCCAATATCCCTTAGATAAATCCAAGGTTAAATCAAAATGAGCCATACCTGACATCAAATTTAGATACCATATTAACCTTTCTAATGTCCACACAAAAATGGACCAACCAGTCTGCCTTCGGAACAAGGACAACAGGGCTGGAGCAATTACTGTGGGGCTCACTTACACCCAAATCAAGTATAGTCTGGGGCTCCTTCTGAACTGCCTGTTTTTTGTGTCCGAGTAAGCAGTAGGGGTGGCTGTGTACAACCATCCCCAAGGGAGTCTCAATGTATGGTGTTCTGTGAGATTAGTGTGACCATGAATGGGGCAAAAACACATCAGAAAACTGACTGTAACTGGGCAACCTCTGCTTTTAGGGATAGAGAGAGGTGGTGTCCACATGGTAATGGAGTCAATTGAGCTGCATTTTTGAGGTTTACCTCTGGACCCAGCACCACTCTCTTAAGAATCACCATTGCCAGATCCACAAGGATAGCCTCCATCCACAGTTTGAGGAGGTTGGTTATGTTTGTAATGCATTGCCCCTGTCTGTTCACCTGACCTCAGTCAACTTCCCCAACTTGCCATGTGACCCCAAATAACCCTTGCCACTTTGCAGGCAATTTGGAACTTGACACAGGAAATAATACAATCTCCCACTGAATGTATCCAAATGCCCTTAATATACAGCCACTATTGACATTTTTTGAACCTGTATCAAATTCTCCTGTGTTATTTGCCCCTACATGCCAAAACATGTAGAGTTTAGCTCTCAAATCAAGAACACACTGAGCTTCATTTTTGCATTGTGAAGGTTCCCCCCCTCCCAAGTTATCTAAGATGCTTGTGCCCATATAGTAATTCAAATGGGAAGAACCCTCTAGAAGTTTGCTAGACCCCTTAGACTGCAAATAATAGGAGTTCAAGCCACTCCTAGTTCCAGGCATCATTGTATATGAATTTACATTTATTTTTATGCATTTGATTAAATCATTAGACCAGTCCATCTGTTTATGGATGGCAAATGCTATGGTATGGTATGAATCGATTTAACCCCAATAATCTATATGCTTCACAGTGGATGTGACATAAACTGAATGCTCTGATCAGTCCACATCTCTATAGGTCCACACAGAAATGGACACAAAAAAGTCACTATAGGTATTCTGACTTGGGTGATCACTCTGAAGGCTGAAATGTTGCAAACAGGCATAGCTTTTGGATATCGTATTGTGTAATCCATTAGAACTAACACAAAGTGTTGCACTCATGGAGTTTGGTCTAATGGCCCAACAAATCCATATCAGTAACTTTGAATGGGACTGTGGCAGAACACAACTCAAGAACCAGCGGACACAGGGTGAGCTCTTTATTTTTGTCCATGCCCCACAAAGTATTAAAAGGCAAAACAAAATTAACAGCAAAAAAACGACAACAGAAACCAGACAGCTTTCTAGGTACAGCTCAGCTCACGCAACAGACACACACACACACACACACACACACACACACACACACCTCGGCCCTGCTCACTGAGAGAGAGAGAAAGAGAGAGAGAGAGAAACCAGACAATTAAATAAACATTTCCAGATCAGTGACAGGTGTTCCACGTTAATTTGCTCACTCCCTGAAACTCCCACTGCAGACTCCCACTAAACCTGCCACAGTACCCCCACTGCCCGACGCAGGCCAGGGAGCCATCATCCCCTCTCTTCCCAGCCTGGCAGGAGAGAAAGTCAACCTACCATCTGTGCCCCCAGCCTATGGCCACAGTGAAGTTAAAAGGCTGTAATGGTAGATACCAGCAAGTGAGCCACATAGGAAATGACCCCCACAGAGAGCCACTTTAACGCTCACAAAGGCCCACTGCTCCAACCCCTGGACTAGATCTGGTACCCGCTTTTTAGTGAGATCAGTCAGGAGGCTGCCATTACCTGTGATAATATCTTGCCAGCCCAAAGAACTCCTCCATTTTGGTCTTGGATCTTGGGCAGGCAACAATCACAGCAGTCTTATTAATTTGGGGACCTAATTGCATGACGTATCATTGCTTGACTGTTCCAGCAGAAAATCCCACTAGAGGCTCAAGAAGGCAAGGCAAGTCTACCCCGTCAGATGGTCTCACTATCTTGCCACTGACCCAATCTGGTCATGGTCATGTGATGTATCCAGAAGGCAGGGAAGTACAGACCTCACACTGTGCTACTAGTTGAGACCCACACCGTTCTAAATCTGCCACTAATTCCCTAAATCCCAGCCTCAGTGCTGAAAATTACTGGGCGGGAAAAGTGGGGACTAACCGCCACCTTAAGGCTATGTTTGTGTCCTTAGGTGATTGTGAGAGGCACCATAGGATATGTGTACACATTCCTGTAAATACACAGCACATTCGCCTACCAACAACTCTCTAAAACCTCATCTTAAATCATGCTTTGGTGCTTTAAGGTCTGAATGCTGCCCACATCCACCTAAGCCTGATGTATACACCCTTGAGTACTACCTGGAACTCTGTATGTTGGTTGCAGATTGAAGAAGAAGAAGAAGAAGAAGAAGAAGAAGAAGAAGAACCAAGGCCGAAGCCTT
>JAOTRR010087661.1:0-10113 GCA_028570945.1 Gogo arcuatus
ATGTGGATGTTACTTTGACATGTACCACCTACCTAAACACTGTTGCAGACCAAGTTCACCCCTTCATACCAACAGCATTCCCTAACAGCAGGATGATGCTCCCTGACACACAGCAGAAATTGTTCAGGAGCATGACAAAGAGTTCGAGGTGTTGACTTGGCCTCCAAATTCCCCAGACCTCAATCTGATCGAGCATCTGTGGGATGTCCTGGATGAACAAGTCTGATCCATGGAGGTCCCACCTCACAACTTACAGGACTTAAAGGATCTGCTGCTAACGTCTTGGTACCAGATACCACAGCACACCTTCAGAGGTCTTGTGGAGTCCAGGCCTCGAGGGTCAGAGCTGTTTTGATGGTACAAGTGGGACCTAGACAATATTTGGAAGGTGGTTTTATTGTTATGGCTGATCAGTGTGTACCAGCAAGCTATTTTATACAAATTATTTATTTTGTTGTCAAAACATTTAAAAAGAGCCATGTTCACTTCTGAGAAGTTGTATGGAAAAAATGTTTTGGTGCTTTAAAATGATTTTTAATGTGTGGTAGGTAAAAAGAAGTGCAGATATAAAACAAATAGTAAAAACTTTTTTTTTTAAATTTAAGTTTAGTTTGGTGATTCAGAGTACATGAGAAATTCTCCAATTTAGTGACTGGAATTTCTTCCACACAGACAGATGGACGTACAGACAGACAGACAAAAAGCTTGGCCCCCTAAAATCACTGAAGTAATGTAAATTGCACATGAGTATCAGTTGAAAACATAAAGACAGTCTGCAAATAAAAAGATCAATGGATGGATCGCTGGATGGATGGATGCTTGGCCCACTACAAATCACTGCTAAGATGTTAGTCAGTGTGTCAGTCAGTGAAAAGGCTAAAACACAGACTGAGTTAGTGAATGGGATTAGGGGCTTAGCTGTAGTGGAATCGTGGCTTCTGTGAATGTCATTATAATCATCACACACTCAATCCCAGAGCCGTGCCATTCCTGCATTTCCATTTTCCCAGGTCTCTGAGCTGGAAAGAGTGAGCCAGTTTGAATCTCGACTAATTTGAGGCACCAGAACGCACACAGTAATTCACCCGACGATTAGCGCATGCATCTTCATTCCTTTCTCATGACAAAACCATGATAAATTTCATGATTATTTGAATTTGACATTTATTTTTTTTATTTTAATTTTGCAAGATTTTAGCCGTACAACAAATTTGAAAAATGCCAAAAACTAGTACAGGTTTTTATGGTATGATACTAATGCAAATGTTTACTTTGTGTGTTTGCAAAAATGCAAAGTAAAGCTAGGCAGTGCTAGGTAATGTTAGCCTAGCTAGGTAGCTAATGTTAGCCTGATATCTAATATTTTAAACAGATAAACAGATTACTGATATAGCTTACGTTTCTGTTGTTTTCTTTTGCTGCTGTTCATTTAAGTTTCCTAATTTTTTTTTTTATTTACCATGATTTATATTTTACAAAGTTCTTCTTGTGTAATTTGATATCTAGAAGAAGTCACTTTTAATTCATTGCTTACTTTATAATTAAGATTTTAAATAATTTTAATTATTAGATCAACTTTTTCAAGGAGAAGAAGATCCATTCTTTGGAAAGCATTTTTACAGAATAAGATTGTTTTGATTAACTGAAGTGAACTGATTGCTTCAATAAGTTGATAAGTTGATGTTTGGATTTTTTAAATAGATTTAGAAAGCATATTTTGGGAATTAATGAGTTAAAACAGCCGTATATCTGTAATCTTGTAGTGGTGGTTTTTACAGTAATGTTCTCCTGCCTATAAAAGGTTTGCACTAAGTACAGTATGCTGTTAAATATTAATTACAGTAAGTACCTGTGACTCTGCTGCCAGTATAAAGCCATAAACATTTTTGTTTTTACTTTACTTTCTGTTTTTATCTCCTTGTTTAAAGAAAACTGATGCTGTAAAACTGAGTACATTTTAAAACTGTGCTATTTGTGCTGCTATTTTCATTTTCCAGGAAATGTCAGGCTATAAACCATCTCAGAACCTTCTGGAGTCATTTTAATCTGCTGCGGATATCAGAAATGAAATACACCAACACAGATGGATCACACGAATGGCTGAGTACACAGGTGGGATTCACAATTCACAGGAACCACAAGCAATAAAACAAGCAGCGATATGAGCAGCACTTCAGTGCTGCTACACGAAGCTTCTGAAAAAATAAACAAATAAAAAATAAAAAGACACAAGGACACGTCTCTGTTTGTGATAATGGGTGTAATTTAATGCTTGAAACAAAATGCAGGGTTTTTTCTCCATGTAAGCCAAGCGTATCATGACGTAAGTCAATCTTACTCACAATATTACATGTAATACAACATGACTGAAAATAAAATGCGTTAAACCTCCGTGGCATGTTCATAAACCTGCTTAAATCTTTTCAAATGCAAAGCTGGAGAACTTCTGCAAAAGCTAATGTCTTATCGAAGAAGCACAAATGCTAACTCTATGAATTATTTTCAAATACTCAAGCTAAACTGCCTATCAAAGTTGTTATGAAGCACTATGAAGCATTATGCTGTACTCAGGAAGTGACTTTATCCTCACTTAAAGGAGATATTGGAGAATATTATCTGGTTTTCATTACGACTCACTGTTCACGGTTGTTAGGGTAAAATCTTCATTCTTCTCTCACAAGGTATTTTGTCCAACAGCATGTTCATTAAGCTTAAGATCTTTCTATGAAGTATTCGTTCATTTAGCTGACATATGGATGACATAAAATAAATACCACTTTAGTTTGAGAACATGAAATTTAAACAGGATAGAAAAGGTGCTTTCAGAGCACAGGAACATTTTCATGGTTCTTAGTACTGTTGGAGGAAGTTCCACCTTTTTTGTGTGTCCAAACTGCAGGAACTGAGAACGTTGTAAATTGTAGTTCTTAGAATGCTGTTTGAGGGACTTTTTTAGTTCCTTCTTCAAGGTAGGTTCTTTTCCAGCACAAGAGGAACCATGAGTGACATAAGTGTGCGATGATTGATGAAACACGAGCCAATGCAACACCGGCAACCACCATTTTTTAAAAAAACATTAAAATGTTACCCATGTAAACAACAGCTCTTAACGTTAGCATTAAAAAATGGGGGGAAAAACATGGACAAGTGGACCGACAGTGAAGTCCAGGCTTTATTGAGCTTATATGCAATGGAAGAACTACAGCACGATTTTTAGATGTTGAAGCGAAATATAAAAATTCTTGCTAGCATTTCCTGCGCTAGCAAGCCGGCTTACGTCACTTCAGCGTTCCTACTGGTGGTGCGAATGCAAATAGAAAAAAAGCCCTTGAAGGTATGTAGTTCTCGGGGGAGATCCCCAGAGGGTACGTCCTCTGTAGGACTGTTTGGTCCAAAAGCACCTTTAATGCTTCATAGGAGTGTTATAACTACTAAATTGATTACCATTTTAGTTTGAGGACATAAAAATCAGTAATTCAGCTCACACAATGTTCTAAAAGGTATACATAATGCTTCATAACAGTGTTATAAATGCAACATTTATTGACCACATTAGTCTGTGGACACGAACATGGTTAATTAGTGGACAAAGTTGTAGACGGCAGACATAGAGCTTCTTAGAAGTGTCATCATTAATGTCACTGAACCAACATTCTAGATGGTATACACAGTGCTTCATAGACATGTTATAGATGTAAAATTGTTTACGGATTTAGTTTCAGGACATGAAAATCATTCATTCAGCTGAAACATGGGCTTCATAAACAAGTCATGTAGTACCAGGTGTACATAGTGATTCATAACTGTTAAAAATGCTAAACTAATTAGTCTTAAGACAAGTCATTAATTTAGCTGACATATGGGCTTATAAGTAAAGATGTACGTATACATAGTGCTTCATAAAAATGCTGATCACCAGCTGAGATTTTTGCTCGAGGACATGGAAATAAGAGCTACATAAATACTCCAGTATTGCTTTATGAAAGATGTATGCAGTGCTTATGGATGTGTTATGAAGTCCTAATGTAGGCATTTAAATAAGAACATTGGGAGCAGATACGGTATAAACAAATCAGTATACAGTAATTTCCCAGGATTTAGTATCTGATGCTCTGATATCTGTCCAATCCAACGTATTTGTTTAAACAAGCAAAAAATAGTTCCTGGACTAGGATTACAGAACAAATAAAACACTTGCTGTTCATGCGAACAGGGTACGAGTTATACTCTACACACACACACACACACACACACACACACACACACACACAATTCCACACCTCGACTAGCACAAAGAGACCTTTATGATTTTAGGGAACATTATGTTTTAGGGAGAACAGAGAACATGGATTTTAAAGACAGAACAGGAAATAAATGCATAAAGGTTTTTAATAAAAAGTGAAGGATGCAGGATGATGGATGATGATGATGATGATGATGATGATGATGATGATGATGATGATGATGGATGGAAGTACTGTACATCTTTTGTGGGGTTTTTTTAAATCTCCAATCTAGTAGATGACTCATACGTCCCTGAGCTTCACAGACGTCTCACTCGACATTTTACCAACTCGGCATGTACCAACGCTTTGGAGGATGAAAGGCATTTTTGTGGCATCCGTGCAAAGAAATTATATGTAATTATTTCATTTTCAGTCTTCAGAGACGAAGAGAAAACCATGTGCTAAATAACACAGGTCACAATTTCTTTCCCTAGAGGCTTTTGAGTAATTAGTGACACATAATTGAGCTCTCTAATGATGCTGATATCGTGAACCGGCTCGCTAAACGTGAGTCAGGAAGTCTCTCAGGACACCTGTACCACCTGTGGTGGAGGTTTAGCAAAAATAAATAAATAAAAGAATTTTATATATATATATAATACATTTACCTATTTATCTAAATTGACTGCCATGTTAGTTAAAAGACCTGAACATGAAAATCAATCATTCAGCTGAGGTAAAGTTGTAGACGGTATACGTAGGGCTTCATAACTGTTACAATAGCATGAAGGCAAACTAATCATAGTGACATAATGGCTTCATAATGATTCATAACAGCATTCTCTATGATTTCATTTCATGTATTCAGCAATTCTTGAGTAAGTGAACCTGTAGAAGATGTTTGTACTGTATGTAGTGCATCATAACAGTGTTATAAATGTCAAATAGATATCCTAAAAATCATAAACTTTTACATATTTACAAATAGGCTTCATAATGATTCCTAACAGTGTTATAAAGCCTAAATTGATTAGCTCTTTAAATCATGAATTTAGAATGACAAAGCCTTCATAGTGCTTTATATCAGTGTTGTAAATGCTAAATGGATTATTACTGTAATTTTCAGATGGAAAGTCAATCATTCAGTTGACAAAGTAGTATATAACATACATACTGCTTCATAGAAGTCTTATAAATAAATGCATAATTAATTATCATTTTGGTTTGATGAAAAAAAAGGTGGAGAGTAGGCTATACATAGTGCTTCATAACAGTGTTATAAATGCGATTCCATGTCTAATGTAGTTTGAAGACATGAAAACATTGAATTTGGCAATCATAATGACTTCATAGCGATTCATAACAATATTCTTTATTATTTCACTGATTCAACAATTCTTGTGGAAGACATAGTGTATATAATGCCTTATAACAGGGCTATAAATGCAAAATCAGGAGCCACTTTACTTTGAAGACATTTGTATGACATATGAGCTTCATAATGATTCATAACAGTGTTATAAAGGCACAAATGATGATCTCTATAGGACATAAAACATTATTAAAATTGTCCTTGTAATCTCAGGTGACTTTTGAGCTTCATAGAGCAACATAACTGAGTATCACTTGAGTTTCAGGATACATATGTCAAAATTTTAGACAGCATCCATGTTCATGTTCCGTATCATATTAGTCATGTATAGCATCAACTCCAAAAATATTGGCACCCCATCATAACTGTCATTACGCTCTGGTTTTAGATAGAGGTTATATGTTTTGTCATGACATAAAGGGCGCGTCATGACATTTGTCGTCACATATATGCTAACTAGAGCACCGTTATAGCGATGTGTAAAAATGTAATCATAATAATCACAAAAAGAAAGAAATTGAAGAAACAGCTGTAGGTTTTGTAGATACGGTTATACGGTTGTTGCTATGGTTACATCTCTTAGGTCGGTCTTCTTGCTAATAATTGCAATATTTTACAAAAGCAACACTGTAAATAATTGTAAATCATTTCTTTCTGCCCTTCATTGTCTCATTTTCTTTTTGCGGTGGGTTGATTTTTTAAAAATAATTATTGGCACCCTTATAAAAGTAGGAGATCAATGCGGCTAATCCTGTGTTGCAGTGGAGCTAATAATATCTCAGTCATTAGCGCTAATTTGTGATGTAGAGGTCAGTTCACTGACATGCCTTGACTGATCCTTTTATAATTACGTAGAAATAGAGAGATGCATCACAAAGGACAGGACAGACATGAACTGCATTGTTCATTTTCACTTCATTAGTCTTGTCTGATTTTAATTATTTGTACATTTCATGTAGTCATTAGATCAAGAATAATAACGTCAGTAACCAGCTTTGTTTCCATCGCATCACTTCATCACTTTAAAGGGCGCTTTGTATGTAATTAGACAAAATGATTTCCTTCAGCCTCTTTGTGTTGATGAGTCATTAGCATTATCGCACAATCCAGCTTCATTAATCTGTAATAGCTTGGTAAAGGCCTGCCTGCATGATGGCAATATGTAGATTTCATTTACACAATGATCATAATTATTATTATTTTTACTGCTACATTGATATTAAGCCTAGAATTCAAAAGATGTGTGTGTGTGTGTGTGTGTGTAGTTGATCATAATCTGTATTAGCTCCGACACACAGAAAAGGTCACGCCGTGTCTCTCGGCCGCTTTACAAGCGTGCCTAAATATCAAACGTTTTGCGTGCATTACAGACGTCATCGCTGACAGCTCTGTCATAGTTTATCCCTGTGATTAGATGTGAGACACGTTTAGGGGGAAGCTGGCGGCTTTTTCATGCCAGCAATGGAACATATTATCAGACACGGTATTCACGCTCACTGCTCTGTAATTCACCAAATTCAGCTGAAATGGTGCAATAAAAGAGTGAGACATTATAACCCTTCGTCGTCTCGTCTCATGATTATTCTGTCCCTCTCCATTGTGCTTCAGTCATCATAAAAGTTTTGTTCACAAATCATCTTTCTAAAATACTTCATAAGACATAAGACATGACAGGTTTCATGAGCGGTCATGACAGATTACGTCCAGCTGAACATGTGTCATAATACTGTCATAACGACTACATTAACTTCCCTTGACAGACTGCATCCATCTGAACATTGTGCCATAACTGTCATAACTGCATCGTTAACATATACCAGATCATGTCCACCTAAAACTGCATCATAAGACTGATATAACTATCGTGAATGTATCATGACAGATATCATAAGCGGTCATAACAAATTATGGCAGGTTGAACATTGCATCATAAGACTGTCATAACTACGTCATTACATCAGATAACAGACGTCATAAGTGACCATGACACAATGTCTGGCTGAACATCGCATCATAAGACTGTTATAACTATGTCCTTAGCAGATCAGACGTCATTATCCTTCCTGAGTATGATTATTGTCTGTCTGAATATTGCGTCATAAGATTGACGTAACTTTGTATGTCATATACGTATGACATTTTCCATGACAGGTTAATGACATGGTTATGCCAGTTTTATGACTAATGTATAAAGCTTTAATGTTTTTTTTTTAACAGTCTGCTTAAAGATCCTAATGATTTATTAAAAGCTGGTGTACTTAGAGGATAAACCAGACGAATATACAGTGTGGCTAATTAGCGTGATTAAGATCTCGTTAGTTTTCAAATTAGATTATATTAAATATTTATCAATTCACTAACTCCTGACTACTTCTTAGACTTTCTGATTTGAGTATTTTGTAAAGTAAATTGGCAATAAAATCACTTTCCCAGAAATGAAGATTAGAAATGTTTTAAAGTGTATGTTGTGGAGATCGGAGATGATGTCATAAATTATTCATTCCCCTATAAAGTTGCAAACATTCCTCATGTCTCTTCATGGGATTTGTTGAATATCGCCAATGACACCTTTAATAAATCAGGGTGAAGGCTGCGAGCTACGTGTTAATAGGTTCGCGAATTGTGCAGATGAGACGGGAACTCCGACAGAATGTCAGCTTCAGTGTGTGTTCAGGGTGATGAGGTTGGGTTTTGCTGAATAAAACAGTTACATAAGGAGTGAAAGACTCTGAGTGCTGGTGTTATAGTAACGCTATAGTGTCCTGAAGTGTTTTATTCCTTTTATACCACAAGCTATTTCTTTTGACGGCAAAAGTCTCATAACGTTTATCCGTTTATATGAAATGAACACCTTCTGACCAATCAGAATGAAGACTCTGATCAGCATCATATTTTGTTCACTTGGATTTATACAGTACCGTATTTGTGACTCCTCTAAGTTTGCTCTCTTACAGATTTCAGAAGTGTGTGAAGAGATTTAACGCCGAAATCCCCTCTGTTCATACGTCATTTCTCAGAGGGACGACTGAGGAAATCCTGAGTGAGTCACCGTGTGCTTCATCGCTCCTGACTGCGTGTAATTCATCCTTTTTTCTTCTCTCCATTGTGGTTAGTGTTGGATGAGGCCTGCAGATTGAGGCTGGGTTTATCCATCTCGTGTCTCTTCTGCTGATGAAGCATGAGCTGCCAGCGGCATGCCGCGCCAGCGCCATGCCGCGCCACTCCGATTCACGGTGGTTAGCCTTTTCTGCGCTTTCTTATTACATCACACAGATGGTATATACAGGATTTGCTGTACTGGAAAAAATTCCATAGCAGTGAATAATATTCTGAGTAAGTGGTGGAGACATTAGTGTAGAAAGAGTGTGAAGAAAAAATACGTGACAGATGTAGAAATCTGGAAATGAGACAACAAGTAATGGAAGGATTTTTCACCCCAAAAAGTTTCTCCTTAAACGTAATATAGTTAAATACATCACACATCACTGAGCTCTATAATCGCATTGTTTATTACAGGGTTGTGCCGTGTACACAGTACATTTCCTCTTTCAAACATGTGCTGCGAGGTTCATTATGTTCAACAAACGTTTTCTCTAATCTTTATTCCTCTGGTTATATCAGGTATTTATCGAAGTTATGTATAAAAGAGGTGTTTTCTAACCTTTGTACTTGTGTATACATGACAGAGCAAACAGTTTGAAGCCTTTCTTCAGCTTGGAGCTTTGTATGTGTTTGTATACATATCTGATGAGAAAATTGATGTTCATCTTCAAGAGCTGATGTAGACACAGACTGCCATTGCAAGTTTAACGAATGAACCGGAACATGAGCAGGATGAAGAAGAAGGCAGAAGTTAAGAAAAAATGAACAGCGGCTCAATTGCACAAATTGATGGAAGTGGAAGGAGTCTCCAGTGTCGGTTATTTGTAACAGTCAAAAAAACACAAAGGTAAAGCTGTAACTTTACATTTTAGGACACTTTGCGGTTTCTTGGGAACACAGCAATTTGCAGTTGTTGTTGTTGTTGTTGTTTCATCTTAATTTCAAGAAAGAGAAGAAATAGAGGTTAGTGAGGGAACGACTGTTTATAACTGCGAGAACAGGAACTAACTTCTTTCACAGACGTTCTGCAACATTCGATAAATATTAGCAGATAAAGCGTATCGTGTTGTTGTTTAATCAATAAAAATTGTAAAATGTGCTGTAAAAGGAGCAAAACACTTCAGAATGGGCAGTTATAGGAAAAATAATCAATGTCAGTGCAGTAAGAGTAACTCCACTTCATCACACCATGCTGTCACTGATTATTTTCCAATAGCAAGTCCTACAAACCCGAGTGTTTTATTCCTTATACATTAATCAACATTTCAATGTAACTTAATTTCCACCCTAGTAATTGAATTTAATGCTTTTGAACTAAATTGATAATCAAATTTGCATGTTATACCTTCTATAAACTGCATTTCCAGAAAAGTTGGGAAATTTTCCAAAATGCAATAAAAACAAAAATCTGTG
>JAOTRR010087716.1:0-10108 GCA_028570945.1 Gogo arcuatus
TTGTTGGTTATTAAGAAAATGAAACAAAAGTTTTTTTAATTTAACAAAAAGAATATTGAAGTTGATAAAGAATAGGACAATAAATGTTGCATTTTTTTGCTAATGAAATTTTCTTCATTTTTTTTCCCAAAAATATCTTGAATTGAATCGAAACGTGAATTGAGTGAATCATTACGTGCCTAGTATAGTATGCAGGTATGACAACTTCCATGTAGTGTACTGTAGACTAGTACGTCCGTGTCGTCACAGTCTACATCACACAGGGGGCTGGTGGAAGATGTATGCTGCGTCCAAAACTTTGGGCTCAAAAATGTGCATTCACTTGATCAATAAGGTAAACAATATAGATGTCAGCATCAACGTCTATCATCTCACCTGCGTGGCCTCTGAAGTACGCTAACTTTATGTTAATACACTTACACTTCTTCTTCTTCTTCTTCTTCCACTTAATTATTTGTAATTATTTATTATTATATTCTAATTATATTATTTAATTATTTCTGATGTGTCATGAATGCAGCATTACATGCGAAATTCATGACTTTGAAATCGCTGTGTTGCATCATGGGATGCAGTGACCAACAAAGCAAGCTCTGGCTGTATTCTGGAAATTTTTGCCAGAGTAGTATACCATTTTAATTTTCTTGTACTGCATACGACTCACTACTTTTCCACCAAGATCAGTATCAAGATATGAGCAGTATCCAGTTCAGGATTACCAATGTGTCCTACTGAAAACTCCTGCTAGTTGGCATTTTAATTACAAATTTCTCACACTGACAGAACCGCTGATCTCAACTCATGACCGAAGAATTCTGGCTGAAAATTGTCCAGTGTAGACCCGGGTTATACCAGGATACCGCTGGGGACCCAAAAATGGCAGCTTGGTTTTGCTGGGATTTGAAATCACAACTTTGTGTAGCCTTAAAGCCTCACCCACTGAACCTCCACTGCTGTGAGACAGACAAAACTCATCTCCTGTAACCCCACCAAGACTGTAAAGCCTGATTAGGATTTACAGTCATTGCTCCTCTTTTCTCTTTCTGTCTCTCTCTGTCAGCCATGAGGAAGACCTGAATTTACTCGTTCTGTCTGTCAGTCTCTCTCTTCGTCCATCTATCTCTATAAACAACAGTTAATGAAGGAAGCCGAGAGGACTATGTCTATTGCCTTTGAAAAAAACGAAGCCAAATGACTGCAGATCTGCACCGAGTCTGATCACGTCTCATTTCTCTGTGATAATGGAGATTAATCCCAATGTCAGCACTTGTCGGCCTGAGCCGAGACTCCGTTGGGAGGGAAACGAAGAGTGGAGTGGAGCAAAATAATCAAAAGAACTGAAAAGTTTCAACTTAAAATCATAGATTTAGGATCAGCCCTCATGGATCTTGTCTAAAGGACACTATTTTCCTGAAGCTTCCCAGGTCACAGATGAAATTACTCATCTGTGGCTGAATGTTTTCAAATGTTCTGTGTCTCCCTGAAGATGGTATGCTGAGGTGAAATAGCTAATAAACAATCTGTCCTTCTTTCCGGTGGCTCCAGAGGCCTTGAAGATAAGTGGAGTCCATTCCAGAACACCTTTTATAATTAAACTGCCGTTACAATGGTTGCTATAGCAACCTGGTCATGGCCAGAGCTGAGTGAGATACCAAATAATAATTATATTTATTTTAATTGCTTGGTTAGTCCAAGGTTTAAACATTTTCAAGGAAACAAATGATCACAACACTGGTGATGAAAGTATAATGATACTACACCTACATAAACAAGCACACAAAATTACAGACCGATCAGAAACTCGGAAACCAATCAGAAACCCAGATGCAGTGGTGGACTGGCTGATGTTATTTAAGTAACCCATGCAAAGAACACAGCAGACCTGGGGTAGGTTTCTCTTTGCGAAACACCTTAGTGCTCTGTGTTGATTTTAAAGCTTACACAGCTGCTTGCTGCACAGCCTGAGAAAGAAAGAAGAAAGGAGGGAAAGAAACTGTTTCTATTGTGTGAGGTATCATGGATGTCTCAAGATGTGATGGAAGAGCTCCAAAGACAGGAGAAACATATTCACAAAGACACAGAACAGCTGAACAGCACAGCTGGACGAAGCCAGCAGAGTTTTTTCTTGGTGAGGAGGGAAGATGTCGCTACAGAACAGAGGGATGATGAGGGCTGAGGAGCTGATGAGTTGGACACATGCTGGTCCATCTGTTTGTCTAATCTGCAGTAGCCAGTTTGGAAGATGCGGATCATCAGTACAGACAGGAGCTTTCCTTACAGTCTAACAGGTGATGGACTGAAGAACTTGTATTTGGTCTTGGATAATTGTATTAACTTTCCTGAATTCCACTTCATCTCCAGTTCTGAAAGCATCCTCCTTTTTTTCCTTCTCAGGAACTTGTTGGAGTTGTGCATTGAAGGATGGTTTATTGTTGGGAAAAACAGGTTGTCGTTTTTGTGGGAACATAGTTTTCTTGACAAAACTTGATCTACTACTACTACTACTACTACTACAAATAATAATAATAACAACAATAATAATTATAACAATAGCATTGTATTTATATGCACCATTCAGGGTACCCAAGGAGACTATACAGATACATCACAGAATATAAAAAGCATGCAATAATAATAAAGGGAGAATAATAAGATAGCTGCATACGAGTCATTAGGTGGGTGGTAAACAGGGATGGATTAGTAAATCCTGGAGCCCTGAGCAGGAACCTAAGCAGGAACCCACCCCACTACACACGAACCAGTCCATAGATCCCTGACCGTCCCTCAACCCAACACATACATTATGTATGTAAAGCTTCAGGGTAAAATCCTCAGTGTCATTTTTTTACTTCAGATTTGACCAAATAATTAACAACAAAGTAACTCTGTCATCAACAGTAGTCTTATCAACTCCAAGCAGTTGCAAAAAAAAAAAAAAAATCAAGCCAGTCCTCTCCAACCAAGATTTGGAAAAAGTCATTCACACTGTCATTTTGTTCACACCTAGATTACTGCAATTCCTTATACACTGAGTGGATATAAAAAGTCTACACATCCCTGTTGAAGGTTTTTGTGATGCAAAAAAATGAAACCAAGATAAATCAGGCCAGAATCTTTTCTACCTTTATTGTAAAATTGTAACCTATATGTCACATCTGCACCTATTCGCACTCAACACTCCACTTCCTGGAGTTCGCAGCGGCCTTCAAACATGGCCACCACGGACCATGATAACCAACCTACACCGCACCACCCTCCATCTCTGGAATACTGATTATCACTAACACCTCTTCCCAATCTCACCTAATTACTGTGTGACGTAAATCCTCAGTGCTCTCTTGCCTGACTTTACCAAGCCTTATTACTCATGCTGACTAGTAATATATCCACACAATGTATAAGGAATTGCGGTAATCTAGGTGTGAACAAAATGACAGTGTGAATGACTTTTTCCAAAACTTGGTTGGACTAACTGGTTATCGATATTGTTATGTATTTTGGTTTACGCTCTTTGTCTCTGCCTGTGATATCCTGTTTGTTCCTCACATGTCCATTGCCTGTTTATTGACTCTGCCTTTGCTTCACAATTTGGATTTATTTGCTACCTTGCCTTTAATAAACTCTCTGCTGCTTTTACATCCATCTGTTGCCTGCATTCCTGACACTAAAAAATTAAAATTAAAAACAAAAAGAATCATTTTAGAGAAAAAAATGTATAATAACCTGGTTGCACAAGTGCACACACCCTTTTATAATTGGGAATGTTGCAGTGTTCAGAATCAACCAATCACAACCAACTCACCTTAAATACTAATTAGTATACACCTACCATCAATTAAAGTGACTGATTAACCCCAAATAAAGTACAGCTGTTGTGTGAACATGAAATAAGGAAGGCTAAAATGAAGTACAGTGGAAATAGAGAAGTGCAATACAGCAGTGGCAATCTTAGACAATCTTAAATCAATGGCCTCCATTAACTAAGTTGCAAATGAGACAAAACAATCCATCAGTGTCCATCACATGGGGTGGATGATTTTGATTTGCTGAACACTTTCAAATCATTTTTTTTCTCTTTTCGAAATGTTTGAGTTCTCTGAAAATGTTTCTATGCTTAGATGATCTCTTGTACCTCCGAATGATAGTGCGATATCTCAGGAATATCATCAGGAATGCCATCTGTTGGCATGGATTGTGCTTTTGTGCTGACCAGCTTAGTGAGATCTTCACTAAACTCTTCCAGATGTGTGCTGAACTTGGTCAGATATCTACGATCTACAATGAAAACATTCACTCTAAAACCCATCCCAAAATTAAAAAAAATGCCAAGGAACTAAGTGTCAGGATCCAGCATTTCTCTCCTCCCTTTCCCTTGTGTTTTTCTGTGCTTTCCCCTTCCCTGTGTGTGATTGTTTGTCTGAGTCCTTGTGTGTCTAGAGGACTGGGCACGGCTTCCTAATTGGTTTTACTCACCTGCTCATCAAGCACACCTGCCTGCAATTCCAGTAATCAGCACTTCTAGCATAAAACCTCAGTTCTTCCAATCACTCTTCGGCAGTTCGTCAGTTCACCTTGAGTGGTAACTCTTAGGCTAATTTTCTCTCTGTAGAAATTGCTCTAGTCTGTTGCTTTAGCCTTGTGGGTTTTTTTTCCTTTTTTTGAGCTCCCAGTAATTCTGTCTTTTGTCTCTGACCCAGGTTCAGCAATCCCTTCTCTGGTTTCCTTCTCACCTTCTCCTTGGCCATCTGCTTAGAACCAGCCATGTCCTTCCTCAACCCTACACTCACCTGGAAGCACCCTGAATACTCCCCCAGACCTTGGCCTCTGCTCATTAGCCATCTTAATTCTCAAGACTCCCTTCTGGTCTCTTCAAGTTTACTTTGACAATTCAGTAAATAAATCTGGTCTCTGTTCACTTCACTCCTGCTTCTGAGTTTTGTGTCTGCATTGTGGGTTCAGTACACTAGCCATTGTGACACTAAGTGAGTTTAGACCTGTTGCACTTGCATCCCTTGTAAGGAAAATTTTTGAGAAGATTTTTAAATGATACGGTTGTCTCCCTCATTGATGGCAAATTAGACCCCTGAAGACGTAAGAGTTTGCTTACCGAACTGGTGAGGGTGTGGAGGATGCAAAATCTTCATCCTCTGTAGTGTATAAGCACCTCAAGAAACACAAATCTCATGTGAGACTTTTATTTGATGATTTTTTTTTCCTTTGGCTTTTAACAAGATGCAGCCTCATATTTTAAAATGACCTGATCAGCTTTTGATGTTGCTTTTAGATTTTTTTTTTTTACAGACAGAATCCAGCAGGTTTTGGCAAATGGATATATGTCCAGCAGCAAGATCTCAAATACAGGCTCACCCCAGGGTTGTGTCCTGTCCCCCTTTGTTTTATATTATGCATACAGACAGTTACAGGCTCCTCAAGAGAGCAACTATGTATTTTGTGAAATTCTCTGACACCACCCTATATTGTCTTCTTCAGGGCTCGGAGTCAGATCATGGTTGTGCCCTACCTGTCTTTGGTAAATACTGTGATAATGACATCCTCAAACTTGATGTATAAAAAAAAACCTAAGGAATTAACCATTGATTTCAGGCAGAATAGTGACAAACCAAAAGCTAGTATTGTACATGGCTGGGATGCTTAAATTGTCAGCACATACTGTATATGTACCTAGGACTCTCAACTCAAGTTCAATGTAAACACAGAGTTGCTCGTCAAACGTAGACAACAAGGAATTTACTTAATCCAGAAGCTTAACTCTTCTCATGTCTTGGATACTATTTTAAGTAATTCATTGAAAGGCTTCTAACTTTCTTATTTATTTACTGGTTCAATGGTTTGTCTGTGAAAGACAAGAATAGCTTAAATGGTATTGTGAAAGTTTGCTCCAAGCTAATTGGAGTCCACCAAAGAGGCTTGGGCTCCCTTTGGGAGAAACCGGTGGCCCAGAAAGCAAAAGGAATTATCAGCCAATCTGACCATGTTCTGTCCAGTGAGTTCACTGTAATGCTCTCAGGCTGGTGTTATAATGTGGCCCTTAGGGGGAACAAACAACTACTCCAAGTAGTAGTTCTCTTGTACTGACCCATATATGTTGATCTGCTGCCTCTGACATATAGCTTGACACCTTGCCCGTGAGATTCGAAGTTGTGCGTATGGACTGGGTAAGCTGCAAATGAATTGCCCTTCTTGGGATCAATAAATTTGTCTGAATCTGAATCAATTACATCAGAATGCAGTAGCCAGACGGCTTACTAGCACCAAGAAAAGGGATCACATCACTCCCTTTTTAGCGTCTCTTCACTGGTTCCCTATCCAGTACAAGATCCAATTTAAGGTTCTTTTATTTGTTTTAAAGCTCTTAATGAGTTAGCCCCCTCCTCCATTGCGGACCTGCCCTCTCCATACTGAGCTTCTAGGTCTCTGAGGTCATCTGATCAGTCATTCCAGGCTGTTCCCTGGTCTCAGTAGAGGCTAAAGGGTGACCGTTTTCTGTATGAAGCCTGTAGAACAGCCTGCCTCTAGATATCAGGAGCACCTCATCAGTCACCATTTTCAAATCACAACTGAAATATATCTTTTCATGCTTGCTTTTTGGGTATTTCCTATTTATTGTATTTTTTGTTATTGGTATTATGATTATTACTATTTCATATTTAGTCTTTTTTACTTTATAATTTTATTCCTACATAAATACCTCACTTTGGGCAACTACTGTTGTAAATGTGCTTTATAAATAAAACATATTTACTTACGTTACTACATTAAACATCCATTATGAGTATTTTACCACTTTTTGACCAACAGGGAATGAGTTCTTGAACTGGTTCCATTCAGGATTCTTTGAACCTTGGTGCTAGCTAGTGACCCAGCCCACGTTTCCACCAGTTTTGAGCGGAACCATTGAAATCAAGGATGCAATGGAGGATGTTGCACAATGCACAATGGAAGTACACAGTAGCAGCAAGATTGTGGATTGCATTGATTACCTGTGAGCTTTTGTTCTGCTATTGCAGATGTTTGTTTTCATCCAAAAACCAAGCATGGACCAACTACTAATGATAAGAAGGCAGAAACTCTCCTAACTAATGACACACCCACTGACAACATCATGGTTTGCACTGGAAAAACCAACTATCTTTTGGTTCCAGCTGGGAACCAACTTTTCAGGTTCCGAACCAAGTTATTTTTGCTTAAAATGCTCCAAATGGTTCAAAATTTGGTGCGCAAACCAGAACGGAACCCTTTCCCTGTTGATGGAAAAGGGGTATCTGAGTGTCTTTGGTAGTGCGCAGAAGGCAGTCTTAATTTGCTTAGGCTTCTTTCTTGGTTTCCTCCTCAGAAACTCATTCAACAAATCATCAGAGTCCAGCTCTTTAACATGCTCTGGCTTAACAGCCAGCAGATACTGCTCCTGAGTCTCCAGTTCTTTAACTAGACATGTGATGTTGGTATTTTACAGTCAGTATCTGCAAGTACCCATGAAAATAAATGCCCATGACCTTCATCAGACATGTAAGAATACTTGCAAAGCACCTTCTAGCAAAGCGGAAAAAAGGCTTATGAAGGTAAGAAAATTATGAAGGTTAGAAAATACCCAGGAATGATAATTAGGGGAACCTGAAGGTTGCTGTCTCGTTGTACTGATGAATGTAAACAATGCTGCTGCAAACAGGAGAGCTGCACTATTTCAAAATGGAAATGTGTCATAACACGGAATGCAAGTAATACTCAATGAGCATTCACTTAAAATCTATGCTCATTGAGAGCCCCCTAGTGGCCAGGGCACGTGTCCAATAGACCCAGTCGGTAATCTGTCCCTGGTTGAAAAGCAAGGTGGGTTTGTGTGTGTGCTTAACCTATCTAGATGCTCATACTGAACATCCTTTCAACAAACTCAGTACTGTTTCTTTCCTCTTCCACATCTGTATACTGTAATGATAATATAATGATTATAACCCCAGTATCTGGTGTCACCCAAAAGAGGACAGGTTTCCTCTGGAGTCTTGTGGTTTCTTCCTCATGTCGTCTCAGTGAGTGTCTCCTCGTTACCGTCACGTCTGGCTCGTTCATTAGGTATCTAAACCTTCATCCAGGTTTCTGTAAAGCTACTTTGTGACCGTGTCTGTTGTTAAAAGAACAATATAAATAAAATTTAATTGATTTGAAAATAATCCATGAGTCCAGATGGGCTTTTTCAACTGCTGTGACCAAATCTAATTCAAGTTGTGTCAAATGTGCACTGGTGAGTGAAGGGATATAAATCCCATCCAGTGAGGAAAATGGTTTGCATTCTGGCGATATTAACTCAGAACACATTTTTGATATAACAGTCACGTCGCCAGTCGTGTGCCAGGCTTGATTTCTACTTGCACATTTCTGATACTCTTGAAATAAAAGTCAATAACACCATTGTAGCATCAGCGACTGCATCATTCAGCCATAGCTCCTTGAAGCAATCAACCAAATTAGTCTTTTTTTGTACTCACCAGAATTTTAAGTTTGTCTGTCTTTTTGCAGATTGGACACGTTGTACAAGAAAACATTCCAGGGAGCGGAGGATGTAGACATCTCGTCCTGAATCTCCACTCCAGTGTGTTTTTGTCTCTGTCTCCTGTACATTGCTTGAAGAGTGCATTTCAGAAATCATAAAAAGTCTGTGTTAGAATGTCAGGACACGAGCTGCATCTCTGTCTGTATTCCTGGTATTAAGAGACATGTCCTGCGAATAAGTAATTCATGTCAGATCAAGATCTAGGGTTAGATCGCAAGTTGGTGGTCAAGCAAGAGGACAAAGTAAGGGTGAAAAATGAGTCTTGTTAGTGAGTGACTATGAGATGTAGGACATTCTTATTCTTATTCTTATTGTTCGTTCATTCATTCATTCAGTAAGTGCTTTATCCTGCTCAGGGTCATGGTGGATCTGGAGCTTATCCCAGGAACATGAGACATGAGGCAGGAATACACCCTGGACACCAGTCCATCACATGACACCATGCACACACAAACACATTCACACACTCATTTTCACCTGGCGTAATATAGTTTAGCCAGTCTTCTGACATGTTTTTGGAAGGTGGGAGGAAACCAGAGAACTCTGAGGAAACCCACATGGACAGGTTGAGAATATTTATTTTTGACATTGAGTGGAACATATTTTAATATTCCAATGTTGCAAAGTAATGCAAAATAACAGCATGTGGACTTTTGGGACGTTCACCAGTATGTGACATGATGTCCCACGTCAAGTCACACAAGCAGCTCAAATTCTCTTGATTTCCTGCTTCCAAAGCTACTCTAAAGCGAAGGCAAATGACCTCCTCATCACCAGAGTTACACTATTATTTATTTTTATCTGCATTACTGATAAAAAAAAAACCCTAATCTACAGAAGGCTAGGGTTAGTTGATACTAGCAAGGTGTGAAAGCAGCCTTAAAGAACTCCTGAAGAAGATGCCTTTTTTTTCTGTCATCATCTTCTTCTTCTTCTTCTTCTTCTTCTTCTTCTTCTTCTTCTTCTTCTTCTTCTTCTACTACTACTTCTTAAAAATAGCAAAAATACCAATAATAGCATTGCAGCAGTGCTATATATGGTAAATTATAATAACAGGGAAGTTATGTCTATAATAACAGCGATGTCTCGTTTTGTGTCTTTCAGAGTGATATTTCAGTGTGCAATTTAAACATCCATTAAACCCTGCAGGTGAATTGATCAGAACATTTCATTCCTTTGAGATTCAGACTCTAAGTAAACTGCTGCAGGATTTTATATCTGCACGACTACCGGGTTCCATGTAAATGAGTTTACCTAAACACGCTCCACAAAGCACACACACTGCTTTGAAGTGTTTTTTTCATTCAAAGAAAGCCGGCTGGTATAAATGTACCAGCAGGGCTCCCTTTCAGTGAAAACATACATAAATACAGGGGGAAGTTTTTGACATCCACATTGTCCTAGTTGCTATTTAAAACTGGCTTAAAGTGGATTATGTACTACTTTTGTAATTTTGAACCAAGCAAACAACATCACAAGTGGTCATGATAAAAGCACACACACACACACACACACACACACACACACACACACACACACACA
>JAOTRR010087750.1:0-10104 GCA_028570945.1 Gogo arcuatus
ATTCTGTTGTTAAAAGCGCTATATAAATAAACTTGACTTGACTTGACTTGACATTATGATATTTCATTTAATACACATAATTCCATAACATATTGAAATATAGTCATGTTATGCATATATTTATTTAATAATTAACTTGATGTACTTGCAATGTACAAGAAAATAATTGAATACGGGCAGCATATTCAACAACAGTTTTCGCTCATTGATTGTCAGAGTCGCTCGGAGGCTCATGCGCATTCTGTGTATTTCACTATGAATAGCGAGATCTTAAAGACATTTTTTGCTGTGAAAGAGTGATCCAGGTCCATCTTAGCTTAAGAGCAAACTAAAGTACTACTTTGGCTATGACGGTGTTTGGGAAAACCACATTAACTTAAAGATGGTTCTTAAGAGGCAGTTAAGATGCTCTTAGCGTTAAGAGGCTTTCGGGAAACCCACCCGAGTTCGTTCTGTCAGGCTACTAGCTTCTGTTGAACCCAAATGCAGGACACATAGCACAGAATATGGTCAATAGTGCACGTTTATTTACAGTCTGGGAGAATGAGGAGTGAGAGACAGAGCGAGAAAGAGAGAGATTGAACAGGGTCGCTGCGGTGGGAGTGCAATGCTTATCCAATAAGCTAGTGGGGAACCAAAGTGAGAGGCAGGCTGAAGTGGGGGAAAAGCAATCTGGTGTGGAACATGCGTGGAGAGAAGAGCATCAGGCAGGTGGGCGGCTGGCCGGTGGAGTGACGGCGAGCAAGGTTCCTTGAATAAAGAGAGGGAGAGAAAATGCAATGAGGAAGAGCAACTGGCTAAAGAATAGCGAGTAAAACGAGAGGCCGAGTACGCATGCTACTACAATGGCTGTAACAACAAACTTGGGGAGATCTGGAGTGACACTGGGGTCTAAATTTTGGCAGGAGATGAGGTTCAGGTGTGCCGTAATTAGTCAGAAAGCATGCACAGCCCATGTGCCACTGCAAAGACACACACAAGCAGAGAGAGAGAGAGAGAGAGAGAGAGAGAAGAGAAGAGAAGGGTCCATCTGGCCAGGACTGTGACAGGATAGACTTCTCGCTGTAAGTGTTTTATTTTCTGCTCCCATCTAGTGGGAGCAAAAGTCTCATCTCTCTTATTTTAAAGTAAATCTCAATATGTGATCCAATGTGCTCTAGAAAATTCAGGTCATGAATTTTGGGTGTAAGCGCTATCTTGTGGGCCCTTTTATCACTGGAGTCTTTATAAATAAGAGAGACTGGGCCATGGTCCAAAATTATAATGGAGTAATATATACAGTCTACCACAGTGGGGAAAATGTCATTTGAGATTAGGAAATAGTCAATGCGTGAATAGCGGTTTGTTGCTGAGGAGCAGCATGAGTATTCTCTACTTTTGGATAAAATCTCCTCCAAGTCACACAAATTAAGTTATTTGATAATATTTTGTGATTTTGTTTCTCATTTGTATGTGACTGCTGTCTATGCCTGATGATCAATCGAGTTCCAGAGATGAGGTGAAATTAAAGTCTCTATTAATTTACCTAGTAGATTCAGCAAAATTAATAACAAAGTTGGGACAATCAGAATTCAGTCCATATACATTGGCCATTGTCTCTTTATTGTTTAGTAATGAGGCTTGGATTATTAGATATTTTCCTGCCGAATCTTGAATTACATTTGACACCTGGAAAGGAACAGATTTGTGAATTAGGATAATAACTTCCCTCATACTGTGGGTGTATAAATCCGAGAATACCTGACTGTGCCATCGTCTCCAAATACTTGTTACATCATTGGTTGATAGAGCATGGAGTCCTAGACTCCATAAATAATTGCAGAAATAAAAATAAAATAAGAAAATTAATAAAAAAAATAAAATAAATAAATACGTTTTTATTTCTGCACTTATTTTCCTATTCTTTTTTTTGGCATATTTTCCTATTCTTTTATTTTTATTTCTGCATTTATTTTTGTATTCTTTGAATTTTATTCTTATTCATTTTCTAATTCTTTTTCAACATTTATTTTCTTAATCTTTTGCAGATTTATTCTTTTTATGACATTCCTGTTACTCCATAATAGAAGACATTCTTGCAGAAATATCATTATTAATGCAAGTTGTTTGATTCTTGTCATGACTTGCTTGTGTTGCCAGATTTCCTAACCTCTCACATTCTAAGACATTAACTTTATACTACTGTCCATTATGATTATTTGTTATAATCAGTCAATGATTGATGAGCAATCCACTATCACCATAAAAATGAATATTGAAAGAATACCCAAGTATTTCAAGGAAAACTCCTCTCTCATACTGGCAATAGGATCCATGATGTCTCCTTCACGACTTGTGTTGGTACTAATGCTATCACCTCCGCCTTCAGCTAGCATGTCAGAGAATTGACTAACATTCCCTGAAATTGAGCTCTCAGTTTGTGATGCAAACCATTTGTATTGGGACTGTAAATAAAGCAGAAAATTGCTATAGAAAAACAGCTTAATGAATTTAGATTGTAACAGCTGGCTTTGCCCACAAAAATACACAAGAACATAATTATTTATTGAGTGAAGCTTGTGTAATGTAACTACTGTATAGTACTAGGAATGCAATAACTGCACATCCAATGAAATTTGATTATGCATTCCTAATTTGTGTCCATTGCTACTCATTTTAAATAGATTTCACCTACTCTACAATTATAATTTTAACCAGTAGATGGTCAGTGAGTGTTTTTATAATAGTTTTATTATTTAGCAGCAAACAGATGTCTTTTATTTCAAATGTGGAACACCAGCCTCCCAAACAAATGTTTAACACTAAACAAATGAACTACATCCACTATTAGGCCTCCACTTACTTTTATTTGTTTGAAAGTAAGACATTTTTTTTAATTGAGGTTTTTTTTTATTGAGGCTGGCATCTCAGAAAAAGGATTGGCATACACAAGTACATTTATAGGGTCATTATCATAATTAACTAACACCTAGCTTTAATTAGATGACGCTTCCTGACAAAGTTTTTAATTTAGTAGCACTCAGTGCATTTCGTTGTGCTTTACACCAAACACATCCCTGGTACTATAATTATTATTACAGAACATCAAATTTTACATATTCATATCTTCTTGTGAGGTCCAGCCTGCTTTTTAATTTAGCAAATTCAGTCCCTCCAAACGTCATGTGACACTCCTTATCTTTTCATAAACCTGCTACTGACTTGATGCAGTTAATTTGTACTGATTGGGTCCCATGCAGCTTAATTATGAGTGACAGGAAATATGCAAGTTGCAAAAAAGTGAGTGGGACAGAATCATGTCAGAATTTGTGTCAAAGAACCCCTCTCCACTCTGCTGCACCTCTGCCTGTCATAAAAAAAAAAAACCTCACTCATTTTCAAGTAAAGGATATACTGAAAAGTTTTTTTTTTCAATTCCCCCTTCTTTTGTCATTTGATAACACACATTCTGTTTTAAGTCATAACACTATTAGTTATTACACTCTGATAACACATTCATTATTTTCCATTGAAGTTACAAGAGTACACAGAGCTGTGCAACTGTTGCCAGTTTTGACTGTTTACTGATATTGCATTCTCGCAGGAATTTTGCCATTTGGGTCTTCTAGGGTATCTTGAGAGAATAAATTAAGGGGGAATATTGCATGTGTTTAGAGACAGTCTTAACAAACAGAAGTCATAATTGCCTTTTCTTCATTCCCCTAGGAATACACAGAAATACGTTGTCATATTTTAATTGGTCTAACTTTTTTTTGCTCATCTGTTTGTGATGTAAAATCCAGGCTAACTTGGAATAATTAAACATCTAGGTTGCATAATATCATATCCCTGATCATAATATAAAAAATAAATTTTTATGAAGAAAGACAAAAAAATAGACGTTCACTTGCTGTACAAGGGCGAATGGTTATGGATTGTTAAATTATGTCATATATAACAAGGTATGTCTGGTATGAAGACCTTAATGAAACAGTCATCCTATAATAGTCAAAACAGTAAACACTATAATACTCAGAGTTCAGATTAATTATGTATTTCATTCTACAATGCTTTAAAGATACTTTCACAGAACTGGAATACGTCTTTAACAATTGACCAAATTTCAGTTTATAAGAAGCACTCAAATTGTCCAAAAAAAAAAAGAAGTGAGAAACACTAGATAACATTGACAAAACTGTTCATGGACAAATGCTACACCACTATTTTAACAAAATCTCACAAAATTTGTGCATATAATGCTAAAAGATGAGCCAAAATATTTGTAATGCTTGTATGAAGGCTACTTGTGCTTTGTAGTTATTGTATAATCCCACAGAGCATTGCATATGGCATGAATCTGTTTTAATACATTGTGTTTCCAAAAAAAAAACCCTGTGCTTTTTTCTCCTGTGTAAAAGCTTTTGTATATCAAAGTGTTTAGTACACAGTCCCATCCAAAAGTATTGGAACAGCAAGGCCAGGGGGTTTTTTTTTTTGTTTGTTTGTTTTTTTGCTATACACTGAAGCCATTTGGGTTTGAGATCAAAAGATGAATATGAGACAATAGATTAACAGATCAGAATTTCAGCTTTGGTTTCCTGATATTTACATCTAGATGTGTTAAACAACGTAAAACATGGCACGTTTGGTGGCAGACCACCCCATTTTTAGGTGAGCAAAAGTACTGGAGTAGCCTTTGAGTAAATAACGCTTACTATTTGGTTGCATATCCATTGCTTGTAATAACTGCATCAATGCAGTGACCCACTGACCACCACTCTGTTGCATTCTTCTTTTCTGATGCTGTTCAAGGCTTGTACTGCAGCTTATTTCAGTTATTTTTTTTTAATTGATTTTTCCCTTTAGTCTCCTTTTGAGGAGGTTGGGTTAAGGTCTGGTGATTGAATTGGCCAGTCTAAACCTTCCACTTTTTCCCCTGATGAAATCATTTCCTGTGTTGGCAGTGTACGTACCATGCATCCACAGATAGGGGGCGCACCTTTAATAAAGTACCTTTACAGTAACTAAGTACGCAAGATGAATATATCCATCAAAAGGCCTTCACCAGCCTTTGTTCGTTCTCTCTGGGTTCTACGGGCAAACGGGACGGACTGCAAAAGAGAGAAGTGCTCTCTCTTAAGCTGATCGTCACGCTCAATCTGGCTGAAAAGAAGAGGCCTACTTTTTTCTCATCTGAGATCATAAGGAGAGAAATGTTCACCTCTCTCAATGGTACAAAATCAACCAATACTACAGAATAGCATCAGGCTTGTTTTTGTCTCCCCCCCCCCCCCCATACATGTTTACTTTCATTTTTAATTATATCTGCTTTCAACTTCATTAGATGAAGCTGACTGACCTTTATCAAGAAATAAATCCATGGATGGATCAGTGTGCAGAAACCAAGTCATTGATTATTATTGTTCTCAACTAAAATTGAGTTTTTAATAATTTTGACTTGTATACCTCCGCCACCTTTGTTGGGGGAGGTTATGTTTTTGCCTCCGTTTGTTTGCCTTTTCCCATCGTAACTCAAAAAGTAGTAAACGGATTTTGATGAAATTTTGAAGAAAAGTGGGCCATGGGCCACAGAACAATTCATTAAATTTTGATGCAAATCCGAATATGTGGCTTGGCGAAGGTATGCACTCTATCGAGTGCCATTCTAGTTTAAAGGTTGTAATTTTAATTACTTAAAAATTCTATGAGACTGATTAATAAGATTATCTAATACGATTTAATGAGTAATAATTATAAGAAACTCATTAATTAAATTTACAGTGAAGCACCTCTATTACTGGTATGTATCTTGCATTTCCATTGCTTCCTGTATAAACAGAACTGTGACAGGATGACTAGCCCCACCACGGCAGCTAGGCGCTGCCTATATTCAAAGACTCTATGGATGTAAATGTTTAGCATTGTTTTCTGTCTCAATACCGGCTCCACATCTGTACAAACCCAGTCATTCATCACTTTTCATCTCAGTTACTCCCGCCTCCGCGTTAATTTAGTGTACACGGGAAAATCTAAACACGATCCTGGGCATTTTAAAACGCTAGCGAACATCATTACATCTACTTTCTGCTCGATACATTCACCGTTACATTTACCGGTAAATAATCGTGCCAACACATTGTCTTAGTCTTAAATATTCTGTTTATTAAGTGTTTAAAGTCCATCAGGTTACAAAGATTGTCTTAGCAGGCCTATTGTCTTGTCTTCACATTGTTTATATGCGCAAAAATGGCGCATACACGCTGTTTAAATGACCCTTTGTCTTCCGGGTTAGTCCAATAATTTTGTTTTAATATTTTTGGCTGTTATTTCAACCATTGATTATGTCAATATTGAGCTTATATGCAAAAAAAAGATTAATCATGTGATTTTAGACTGTAAGCATGTCTTTAGTATGAGGCTGTACTAGCTTTATTTTGTTTTAGGTCAGAAACACCCCTGCTGTTATTTTGTTACTTGGTATGTTCCAATTATGGCGGTGCCTTCTAAGCCTATTTACACTCCCTCAGTCAATCAGTCAGTCAAGTAGTGATGGCCAAAGGAAGCTCCGAAGCGCGTATCAAGAATAAGGGGGCGTGGCAGATTCGAGGCTTTGTATCGTTTAAGAGAAAACCACGTGACCGATGACAAACGAGACCTTAGTTGTGATTCACTAAAAGGTTCATTACTCAGAGTCTCATTCAACAGAGTTCACTAGCAATACCTACTCCTAAGAGAAATGTACAGCATGTTTTAATTTCCACATCACATCAATATTCTGCCACTTTACATTATTATTTGCATGTACTTTGCACAATGTTCCATTTTAAAATAACGTATGTAATAAGTTTTTTTATTTGCCTTTGTTATTTGGTGTCTACACTTTATTTTCACACACAGACTGTCTCTTTGTAGGAATTCATGCTCAGTATAATTGTGTCTGCACAATAAAAAGGTGTACATAAACATAAAGAGGAGTAACATTTGTGTTTGTGGACAGTGCTTGTGTGAACCATTTCAAAATCTTCCCACATAGGTGAATATTTCCTCTTGTGTGCAGGCTCCACTTTGAAATAAAGAAAAGAAAAGAAAAAAAGTGTGTGTGTGTGTGTGTGTGTGTGTGGCAGGGAATATCACCACTACTACAATCAGTATTACTAAATAATACAAATCACAAATGTTGGAATGATATAACTTTGATCAAAAAAGTTTTTAAAAAAAGAAAAGAAAAGAGGTATTCTCTATAATATTCTCTCCAACCAAACAACCCACAAAGTGCCAGCTGTTTTGCCCACTTTTATCCGGGAATCGACACTCAGGATGAAAAGCCGACGTGAACCAAACAAACCGAGGCCTCGTTTGTCATCGGTCATGTGGTTTTTTGCTAAACGATACACACCTCGAAGCGGGGCTTCATCTGCCATGCCCCCTTATACTCGATACGCGCTTTGGAGCCTCGGCTTCAGACGGCCCGTCACTACAGTTGAGAGAGCAGGTAATGAATGGGTGCATGTTCAAGCTCTGTTGTGTAAAACCTTTGACTAGTGAATAGGCTTACAAATAGTCAACCATATTGTTTGTTGTGTGACTGTCAAGTCATTTTTGCTTTCCTTTTGAAAAGTGTTTTTTTTTTATACCTATGTTAAAACTCGTTCGTTTACTGCCGAATAGCCTTATTTTTGGGAAAAATAAAAATCCCATCCTAAATAACCAGTGTGATTTCTGAGAGCTTTTTTTTCCCCAACTCCACACACTTCAAAACTACATCTACCCATAACAAGAACCATTTCCCTGACAAATTTATGTTGCCCCTTATGAGGCATAACAAGGTTTTGTGATATCAGTGATACCAAACTTTGCAATTTTAAAATCATAAAGCACCTATTTATGTAGGAAACATCCATATCACCAACAGGTGGTGTTAAATTGCCTACAGCATATACAGAATTAGAAGCTGTGCCCGCAAACAGTTTGAACATTGATACCGTTTGGTGCTAAGAAGAGATTACAGCTATTTAACAATAATTTAACAATAACTATTAATTAACATAATTAACTAATTAGTATGTATTAATCAATAATAACTAGTTTTGCTTAGAATCCAGAGCAGATCCTCAACCCGCTTAGCCTGAAGCTTTGCAGAGGCATGAGAATATTGGTGTTATTCTATGCTTTACTTGACCTTTATAATGAACACTGGTTAATTATACAATTTAAACCAGTGTCTCATGAGAACATATGTGTTCTTAATGTAATTGTAGGATCCAGAGTAGATCTCCAACCCACCTAGCCTGAAGCTTTGCAGAGGCATTAGAATATTGGAGTTATTCTATGCTTTGTCTAACTATAATTTAGTTAGTTATGTAGTCATATAACAGTGTCACACCCTGTATCATTTGTATCAAGTGTGCGGTTGTACTCCCTACCTTACCTTGCGCAACATACCTGTTGCCATTTCTGTACTTCACTCTGACTACAGTCAGAAGAGGATTGGAAGAAGATCCTATTCTCACATGGTTTAAAGCTGTGCAGAGGCATCAGAATATTACAAGTATTCTGTGTTTCAGTTAATTGTTATAATTAACTCTAGTTAATTATACAGCTGTATACTACAGTGTGTTTCCATACCCTGTGGATTGCTCATGTTTAAGTGTGCAGTCATACTGCCCACCTTCTGTTGAAGGTACCCAAGGTCCTGCCATACCATGAAAGAACAATCCCAGAGATACAAAAATCTCCCTCTTGCCAACTTCATCAGCAAACTTATTTGTCTTCCTGACGAAGACAGAAATAGTCATCGGTACTCAATAGAGGACTGCAAAGATAGAATAAGATAGTGTCCTTCATCCAACATGGACCTCAAAATGTTAGCACTCATGATGCTATTGGCAGAATATTCTCACTATTCTACAGAAAGACCAACCTAGAACTTGATGTAATGCTTTAAAAACTTCTGAGACTGGAACATCTGACCCAATCTCAATGCAAATGAAACCGGTAAATAGACAAAGAGATTTAGAGTCATGTGCCACAGCAGAACTACACAGGTCACCAATTTAGAGGCTCAAGGACACAATAGCAAAAAAGAGGCAAGAATCCAGACGTAGTAATGGTGAAGGGTAGCAAGGAATATCCAAGCAGTGACAAAGAACATTTGCCACTAAAAGGCAATGAGGACCAATTAAGAAGTTCCCATTACCATTCTAAAACATAAAGGAACGTCTAAAACCTTCAACCCTATCCAAGGGGGAAATATAATAAAATCTTTTATAAATTTTAGCCACATGTAATGTAACAGCCCAAAAGCATGTAGCTACCTTCTTCTGCATTGCCTGATACATTTGAAAGGAAGATGTTCCTGGCATTATCTTCCAAGTTCAATCCCATATTTTTGTAGCATAATAGCATCTTTCCAAAGGGTGGTGTACCAAGAGTTACCTTCCAAATTTCATCAACACTGTTTAACTCATAGCTGGCTAACTGTTTATGAAAACTTTTAAGAGTTTGTTTACCAAATATGTATTAAAACCTCTATAGCATAACCTGTGCTACCACCAATTTGGTAAACTGAATAAGCACATAAGTCTAGCAATTACTAAGGCTTGGTAGTCTGCATAGTATGCATTATGAATCTTAAAGAACATCTGAAAATTCAGTGCTGAAAACCCATCAAAAGGTTACACAATTTCACACTTCTCTTTGAATCACTTTCTTGTAGGAAAATGCTTAAGATAATGTTAACATATTCTAGAATATAAAAAGCATAGAATTTCATGACATATTGCTCCTAGTCTAGACCAGACTAGATAAACATTTTGTTTTAAGTTAAGGATCACCCTTGATTTTCAAGAGTCAGCTCATTAGTACACAATTAGCCTGTTGCCATGACATGACAATAAGCATTTAAATGTAGTAACACTGGTACCAACTTTGCTAGATGCCTGATGTCTTTCCTCATTTCCATCAACTGCCATTTAACCCTGTCTACGAACTTTCATGTTTCACCAGATGTTTTCTTGTCATTGTTATCTGTGTCGGCGTAGGGTTATTTAACAGTTATTCGCCGAAGGCGAAGTGAATGTCGGTGAATAATAACCGAGACAAAGTCGAGGTTATTATTCACCGATA
>JAOTRR010087866.1:0-10085 GCA_028570945.1 Gogo arcuatus
TGTCTGTAATGAAATACAAGTCAAAGTACATTTAGAAATCACTGCTTTCTTTTTTGCATTTTCCAACTTTTTCTGACTTGGGGTTATGTGTACATATAATACAGATACTGTATTCTTCAAAATAAATTACTCATGAAAAGAACATTTATGTATTGTGTTCATAAATAATATATATTTCTGTGTTCCGTCTGGTTGGATTTCAGTAACCTCTCATTCATGTCCTTCACAACTCATTTCAAATTCATATATTTTAAAGTCCAAATATTACCTTTTTTGAGTGACCAACTAGTTAAAAATATTGTTATTTGACAGATAGAGCAAGTGTTATTAGGGGACCATTGGAGCAGGTATCACGCTGCCCCATGCTCGCTTTATGAACATGTTCAGTGGAAGAGAAGCAGGGTTGTGAGGGTCTTTTTTTTAAAACCCCAATTTGGCTAGAATACTCAGACTTCTAAGATTGGGTTTTACAGCAAATAATCAGAAATAAATGAATGATTCCACAACAGCAAAGTATACGTGCATAGAGTGTGTCTGTATGATGTACAGAACCGTTATTGCAAGATATATTGCAAAAGATTGGGAAAGGGGAAAGGGGGATTATCAAGTGGATAATGCCCATACATCACAAATGCATGCGCACCATGGTGACTCACTCTCTCTCGTTAAATACTTCTGTAATTATGTGTTTAGAGATCATACACTGCTATAAGGTATGAAATGTAGAATTAAAAACTTTTTAAATATTAGAAATAATTAAAAATACACTAAAACTAGACCCCTCTCAGAGAAGATCTAGTTTCTGGTTGAGAGTACACTGTGCGTTTGGCTGCTGCTTCTTACCGGTGTTTGTTGGAATTTTCTTTCTAATCATTTTGGAAACTTACTTTTGCTTTGTGATAATGCCTTGAGCACACCTGCTTTTTACCTGCATGAGCCCTCTTCCTCTTTTCCTGCACTGTGACTGCATCTGTGTTGAGTGAGTTTCTACCCCCTTGCTTTGTTACTGTCACCAGTCTGGATTTTTGAAAGGGCACCTCACCTGCTTGCATTTCTCACAGTTTCTAGTTGGTGGTGTAGTGAGATTTGGGTTGGCTAATGTGCATGGTCTGTGTTGGCGTGGTGTTGTGTGGGATATTCACTGTCTTTTCTGTCATGACTACTGCTGGCATCCGGAGTTTCATTGCTCATTTTTGTTTTTGGCCTGGGGACTTTTTTATTTTTTCAGAAACTTGGCAACAGCCTGGTGACTATTTACATTTAAACATGCTGACTCCCCCTGGCTACAGCTACCTATCAAACCCTGATTAAAAGGAAGAGGGGGTGGATTGGCTTATTGATCTAATTTAAAAGTCAAAGAACTCTCACTATTTGATGTATCTTTTGAATATATTGCCCTGATGTTTGTTTCCTCTTGTCTTTTGCTGTTGTTAGTTTATTGCCCTCCTAAAGCTGCTGCTAGCTTTTTGTCAGAATTTATTGAAGTCCTCACAATTACCTCATCTCTTTGCCCTGCCGTAATTGTGCGTGGTGACTTTAATATCCATGTGGACACTAAATGCTCCTACACATATGAGTTCACCTCAGTATTACTTTACAACTCACACTCATGGTCATGATTTGCTCTGTTCTAGCAGCTTTCACATTACTACTACTCCTCCTTTGGAGAAAATCTCTGTCTCCTATGGTGATTTTAGATCTATCAATTCCAATCTGTTTGCTGCTTCTCTTTCCCTTGGTTCACCCTTGAGCTCAGAGTAATGAAGGCCACTAACCAGCATCTTGAGTGCCTTTATAAGAAAACTGGCCTTACTATACACTCACAACTATACATTGAGCATATTCATAAGTATAGGGATGCCCTAAATGTTGCTCACTCCAACTACTACTCCTCCATCATAACTGGTGCTGTCTAGACCAAGAACACTCTTCAGGACTTAACAAACTGGTCACTGGAATGGTGATTCCCTCTCGGCTGATAACGTACCTCAGGAAAAAGACTGTGGATACACCAAATTCACATTTCTCCCCTTTAATGTGGAGCCAATTTTGTTGGAGATGAACAAGGACCTGTTTTACATATTCAGTGTGCATTTCACAGGAAGGGGAATAAATGAGGATGTCAACGTAAGCAATCACAAAACGGCCAAGCATGTCTCTTAAAACATTGTTGATGAGACACTGGAAGACACTGGGGGTGCAAGAGAGCCCATACGGCATTACAGTGTACTCGTAGTGGCCACTGGTGGGGCTAAAGGCCATCTTCCACTCATCTCTGGGTCAGTTGCACACCAGGTTGTAAGTTCTGCACAGGTCCAGCTTGGTGAAGATTTGTGCTGAACAGAATTATTCTAGGGCTGATGGGACCAATGGCAGAGGGTAAGGATACTTGACAGTGATTTGAGCCCACAGTAATCTATACAGGGATGGAGACCTCCTCCCCTCTTTTCAAAGAAAAATAATCCAGCAGAGGCTGGGGAAGTGGAAGATGCGGTTATGTGGTGGAGTGGTGCCTGGATGCACCGGTACCGGAGACTCATCATGTGTTACCTGCTGGTTCTGCCTGCCTCTTCTCTGTCCACAGGTGATGCTTGGCCACACCCCCATAGCCACATACCCCTACAGCCCGACTCAGGCCGTGGAGCTGTCCGGCCTGCAGCTGACCATTTCCCCAGCTCCCAACTTCCTCCCCCCTGGTGGGAGAGGTAATACACCGCCACCATCTGTGCCCCCGGCTTGTTGACCACTTCAAACTTAAATGGCTGAGGTGCCAGATATCTACAAGTGATCTGCACATTGGCGTCCTTCATGTGGTGGAGCCATTGGAACGGAACATGACCAAAACACAGAGTGAAAGTATGTCCCAGTAGTACTGGAGAGTGAGAACCACCCACTTGATGGCCAGACACTCCTTCTCTATCGTGACACTCCTTCTCTATCATGCTGTACTTCATCTCTTGCACCGAGAGCTTGCAGCTGATTTACAGCATGTGGCACTCCTCCCCCTCCACCACCTGGGACAAAACAGCCCCCCCCCAAACCTCTGTCTGACGCATCAGTCTGCAAAACAAAAGGTTGAGAAAAGTCAGGTGAATGTAACAGCAGGCCCCCACACAAAACTTTAACCTGGGCGAAAGCCCGTTCTCATGGTTCTGTTCACTGGACTGGATCTGGTGCTCACTTTTGAGTGAGGTCAGTCAGCATGCTGGTAACATCTGAAAAATTAGGTACAAAGCTTCTGTAATAGCCAGCCATCCCAGAGACCATATTTCCACCCACCTAATTACACACTTCCTTCAGTTTGCTGTGAGTCCCACTCATCTCAAGGATCTCAGGACAGCCCTCAGATGTTGTCCACACAGAAATGGACTGACCCATTGGACTTGAGCACCAAGACCACCAGGCTGTTCCAGTCACTGTGGGACTCCTTGATTACCCCTATGTCAAGCATAGGGGTTGAACTGGTCATATGAGGTGAAACAAGAATTTGGAACGCTTAACAGCCCAGTGATGCCACTGCCACCCCCTCAGGCATTATTGACCAGTCAAAACCAGCTGTATGAAGCCCAAGGGACTACCCACTGGGATGGGATGCCATGGAGCATGTCACTTGGAAGTGGTGGCTGGGACACCTGGAAAAATCATCAAGGAAGAGGTCAGCCTGCCACAACAAATACTCCATCACAGAGGAGTTACCACTATAGAACTTGATAAGGTGGCTTAAACATCAATACTTTCTGTCCTAGCACTTCAGGTGGCCATGATATTCATGTGTACTTACAGGACATTGACTTTCACCTTCAAAGGCTGGACAATGTGACAACCCAGGACAGAATCTATCACATCGAACATCGAAGTCCGCAGCTTCCTTGACCAGCTGGTGGACCGAGTCAAAGCTGATCCTAAGTTGCTGCATGAAGCATTGACCCGAGAATTCTCTGACCCTGAGTCAGAGCAAGGCTTGACTATTGCCCGTCAAACAAGGCTGACAAAAAACCTCTCAGGCCCACTATATTTTCCTACACTGAGCCTACTTTGGGTCCAAGAATGAACTGGACATGGAAGCGGACGTACACTTCAAGGCCCTCTTCCTCCAGAACTTCCATCTGACCCTAAACCATTATTTGGGTCTCATGGATTGTCTCTGCACAATGATAAGCTAGCAACTGCGAGACTTGGTGATCAAGGCTTACAATAAGCAAATTGCAGCACAAAATGGCCAAAGCTGCAATGGTACTTAGCATTGCCACCCCAAATTCAGACCTAAACAGAGAAGGCAGCCATACCAAGACTTGGCCCAAAGTCTGTGACAAAGGTTGGAAACCACCTTCTTCCAACAGTAACTACCCCAGTACAGGCCACATCCAACCAAAGAACCAGCCAGACTGGTGGGAGAAACAGTGCCACTCCAATAAGTCTAAACCAAAGCATCCAAACCAGAGAATCAATCATGAGACAGGCCTGTAACCACATTCGCAAACCCAGTCTCTTCCCCAAGATCTCAACGTGACCCGCCTCGGTACCACCAGGACAAGCAAGGGAGCTATGAGTCGAACCTCAAAGCTGGCCAACCAGTCAAAGGGGATGAAGTGGAACTTTTCCAACTATTGAAGGATTTATTCGCACAAAATACACCCCAATGGTTCAAAAGACTTCAAGAAGAAAGGACCAATGTGATTACGCGCACCATAGGAAGAACATACCCCAACAAAGCCCCCCTTAAAGTCAAACAAAACCCAAAAATAAACATTGTTTGCCAATCACAGCAAGTGCCCTCACTCAGCATTACAGATGGCATACTTCATCCCACCAGGTAGAATAGACCCATCAACCTGTTGTCGGCACGCTTAAGCAATACATGGCCTCCAATCAAAAGGACTGGGATGTCAAACAACCCCTAGTACTTAGAGCCATCAGAGCAACCCCTCATAAATTTACAGGAGTGTCACCCTTTGAACTGATGCCAGGGCAACAAATGACACTCCCTCTACATTTGCTCTATCAGCCTGGTGATGCCAATCTCATCACAGCTTGCATGACACAACAATACTTGGAAAGCCTCCATCAACACTTCAGAACTTCCTTCACCTTCACTCAGCAAAACTTGCAAAAGACTGCTGAAGGCAAGAAAGCCTTCTACGACCAGAAAACCTCACAAGAAAAGCTCCAAGTGGGGGACAAAATCTGGTACTATAATTTCATGCAACCCATGCAGCTGACTTACTATACCTTCCCGCTGGCAGACGTGGAAGACTATGAGACGTTGAAGGAAGAGATCCTGGGACACTGTGGGCTGTCATTCACCCACGCAGGGACAGAATTCTGCCTGGTTAGTGGCGTAGAGAGAACGCCTTGACTATGGTGAAGGGACACCCCGACTATGCTATTCGATGTGTAAATGCTGACACTCTCTGTTGCTGTGCTTCTAGACAGCAACTACAATGACACACTCCCCCTGCTGCATGTGCCTGCCAAAACCCTCTGCTCCCACTATCCCTGGAAAAGCCCCAGACCTCCTATTGCTGCACCCCTACCCCCGTCTACACCACAACACATGGCCCACAGCGACCACAACCACGCTCCAGCCTAACTCTTCCCTCACTGGCCTCTGCCCCAGAAGACACTGCCCCTCACCTTTTCTGCACTCTTCTCTCCTGTCTCTCCTCATTTCAAAAAATAAAGTGCCTTAACCTTCCAGCCTGTCTCTGTCTGTTGTGCCATTTTGTGCAATTGTAGCCTAATTAAGTTTAAGTCTACTAATACCAGATAAACTTTTTTTTGTGTAAAATTAGGTTACACTCAGCTGAGGCATAAGAGACAGACCTTAAAGAGTTACACTAGAACATAAAAATATGTTCTTATCTGAGTGCAGAGCATCTTTGAAGGGGTGTCTGTGGAGTCTTCTTATTCAGTGAAGTCTTCAGATCAAATGATAGTTTCAAAATGCTAGGCTTTGCCTTTTAATGAATCACCCTTAAAGGGCTTTGCTTTATTAAAAGTATAAAGCAATCAGCATATAATGTTTGAGGAGAGATTAATCTGAAATAAAAGTAAAATAATTGAAATAAAAACATGGCTACAATGAGCAATTCTTTCAAAAGTAAACCCGTGCTATACTAAGCATAATATCTGAGAGCAAATTACATTACAGGCATTTAGCAGACACTCTTATCCAGAACACCATACAACAGGTCCCTGACATACCCACAGCAGTGTGCAGCCCAGGTAGCAGTTGGGGGTTAGGTGCCTTGCTCAAGGGCACTTCAGCCATTCCTGCTGGTCCAGAGAATTAAACCACTGACCCTTTAGTTCCAAAGCTGCTTCTCTAACCTTTAGGCTATAGCTTAAATGTTTGATAAATTAACTGTCAGTAAAAGGCTTCTATATAATGCCTTAAAAATACAGATTATAAGAACCTAAGTTCTAAGCATCCTAACCTCTTCTCTACCTTATGTCCTTTAATGAACCAAGCAAAAATTAGATCATAAACCACAGAACACCCCTATTACATCAGCAAGTGCCCTTAAAAGGAATGGAAGTATTCTTATTTTATCTTTATTAGGTAACATCTTTTGCAAGGCAGGCTAAATATATTTCTTTATGCATAATCTCTTGGTTTCTTTACTAATGTGAGACACTCTTCTTTCTAGTGAGCAGAAGCTGCAGGTGGAGGGGAATTTCCCTGCTCCACACAGATTTCAGTATGACACTCAGAGTTCATTGAACACAGTCGAGCAGTCAAAGCTTCAATCTCTTTCGTCAATTTCAGGAGTCAATATGGACGTTCTCCAGTTGATTCCTGATCTCCACAAGCTTCCTCAGGTTTTCTTCACAAAGCCGTCTGAGAGCCTTTTCTCTCCTGTTTCTGCTTCTCCGAGCTCTGCGACGCTTCTTGGCTTCTCCTTTCTTCTGTCTTTCTTCCAGCTTTTGGATATAAATGCACACAATCCATGACATTGTCTGTATTCTGTCAGCTGCTGCAGGCAGTTGCTACACTGAAAAGCCCAGCATATGTAAAGAGAATTTGAGGGCTAGGTAGACCACCCTAATATCGCACACTGGAGCCCCACCTGAACCCTGTGCCTCTGTTACACCACACCACTCCCCAGCCAGCTCATCCATGATGACTAACTTGCACCACTGGGGCACTGCTCCCAGGAAGACCCCTGTTGTCCAGAAAGCCCAGCGTATGTAAGAAGAATCTGAAGGCTAGTTAGACCACCCTAACACAGCACAAGCACAATGGAGCCCCATATGACCTCTGTGCCTTTGCTTTAATCATCTTCAAATTTGTAAAAATCAATTGACTTTAAAATTAAGACTAGCTTGACTTTTTTTTCTTCAAATTAAATTGGTGTTATGTTCTTATTTTCACACCTCATACACCCATCATGTTGATTCTGATGAGGATCCAATTCTGTTCATCCTGCTTTCTGTCTCAATCCTTGTCTCATTAGATCTAAGAGGTAAGCCATTGTAACGGTGGCCCCAGAAAACCACCACCAAAGCAGTGCACCGCTCCTCACACAATTTCTCCCATGGTGCTGAAGAAACAGCGGCATTTCAGCACCATTGTTTTGGACAGCCAAAGGCGGTGTGGCCATGGGCCGGGGCCCGCTGATCACATACGCCAGGGGCGGCATAATCGGCACCTTAATTCACCCTCCTCAAGCAGCCAGGGGAGTATAAAAGGTGCCACAACTCTCAGAGGTTAGTCAGAATGCAAATGTCCTCCTTGGATCTCTCTCTCTCTCTCTCTCTCTCTCTCTCTTTGGGCAGGCAACCTTGCTGACGTAGAGGATGACGATGAAGAGCTCAAGCCTTCTTCATGCTTTGCCAGCCCCCGCACACCGAACACCCCTGCATTCATCGCCTCTGGGATGGCGACCGATTCCGGCGCAGCCAGTACCCGCCAGTGACCTCACTCTAGGCCGGTTTGGGCTCCCTGCCGCCTGCACGGATTGCATCACACACACACTACACTCTCCCTACACATCCCCTTTCCTAATTTTTCATTAAACCACATCATTTTTGCACTGAGGATTTGGGTTCTGTGTCTGTGTTCTCCCCCCTTCGCAGCGCGAGTGTCACAGCCATGGTTCTGTAAAAAAATATGTAGGAAGCTTCAAAATATCCATATTTTTGCTGGCCCATAGCTGATGCATGGTTTACTACAGCAGACATGGCTTAGTGAGAAGAAAAGCTTACCATAAACTAGTAACTTTAAAATACAACTTAACAATACAAGTCATCATGCAGCATGAAAATGAAAAGTCCTCATATTTATAAAGGAACTGCTTCATCTGAGGGTTTTTTGCTTACGTTTGTGAGCTAGTCATACTCTGTGTGAGTCACAGGTAGCAGGTCCCTGATGTTCTGCATTTTGTCTTGCACTGTCTCCATCTGGTATTTCAGGTTGGATGTCTCAGCTTCAAGCTTAGCATTGGACTCCACAGCCTTCTTATGTTTCTCCTCAGTTTCAGCCAGGGAGACCTGAAAGTTCAATAATCAATCAAGGCTTGTCGGCTTTATTTACTTCACTCACGTTCAAACTGACTTAACATTCATGAGAATAGCTTAAAATATATTGGGAGGGAAGCACAAAATACCCCCAAAATATAAGGAAACAAGTACACACACACACACACACACACACACACAAAGTTTACAGTAGCAGTCATGGTTTCTTGAGAATACATTTTACCTTCAGTAACTCCTTGTTGTCGGTCAGAGGCTTAATCTCATAGTACTCAAACTTCAGGATGCTGTGAGCCTCTCTCTCTCACACACACACACAAACACAGCCATGGACCAAAATAAGTTCAAACTTGAGTGCTAAATGACAAAGGAAGAAATGACAAAGAGGAAGGCAGCTGGCCCAGATGGCATCGCTGGGCAGGTGCTAAAATCATGTGTGGATCAGTTACCTCCAGTGTTCACCTCTATTTTCAATCTATCCCTGGCCCATTCTGTCATCCCCACATACTTCAAAACATCCACCATTATCCCTGTACCCAAGGAGACCAACCCAGCCTGCTTAAATGACTACCATCCTGTTGCACTGACCTCTGTGGTGATGAAGTGCTTTGAGAAACTTATCAAAAACTTCATCTGCACATCTCTACCTGACTCATTAGACCCCCTTCAGTTCACCTATCACCCCAACAGGAGTACCAATGATGCCATCTCCCACGTCCTCCACTCCACACTTTCCCACCTGGACATCAGTAAGGGGAATTATACACACCTGCTTTTCGATGACTTCAGTTCGGCATTCAATGCCATAGTTCCCCTCAGGCTGGTCACTAAGCTCAGAGACCTGAAGTTGAGCCCCTGACTTTACTCCTGGATACCAAGTTTCCTGACTGACAGACCACAGGTGGTGAAGATTGGGAACTGTACCTCCAGCACCAGAACCCTCAACACTGGTTCCCCCAAGGCTGCATCCTGAGTCCTCTGCTCTACTGTCTTTACACCTATGATTGCATAGCCACACACAGCTGAGAAACTTATTGTAAAATTTGTGGATGATACAGTAGTAGTAGGCCTGATCTCTAACAACAATGAGGCAGCCTACATGGACAAGGTGGAAGTGCTGTCAGGATGGTGCAAGGAGAGCAATTTGGACCTGAATGTTTCCAAGACCAAGAAGATAGTGGTAGACTTCAGGAGGGAGAAGCAGAGGATCCACTACACACCACTCAGGATCTAAGGGACCCCAGTAGAGAAGGTGAGCAGCTACAGGTACCTCGGAGTTCACATCTCTGAGGACCTGACTTGGACTACACACATCTCCACCCTGGTGAAGAAGGCCAGGCAGCACTTGTATCACCTCAGATGGCTGAGGAAATTCAGGTTCTCCACATCGCTGCAGAAAACCTTTTCCACTGACACAACAGAGTCTGTGCTCTCTGGAAGCATCACTGCCTGGTACAGCAACTACAGCTCTCTGTATAGGAAAGCTCTACACAGAGTGATCCGGTGCGCTGAATGCATCACCATGACACCACTGCCCTGCCTCCAGAACATATACACCAGGTGGTGCAGATCCAGAGCAAACTGTATCTTAATGGACATTCACCACC
>JAOTRR010087968.1:0-10076 GCA_028570945.1 Gogo arcuatus
TGTGTGTGTGTGTGTGTGTGTGTGTGTGTGTGTGTGTGTGTGTGTGTACATGCTTCTTTACAGCTTTTACCTCGATGTTTTTCAAATCCCTGACACTGGACACTCCTTCCATACACGCAACAAACATCTCCTTACAGGAAACTTAATAAACTAGAGCAGACTCTGGACAAGTTCCTGTGAATGAGCTGTTACCATAGAAACCATAATGTATTACGTTATATATATATATATAAATCAGATCTGCTGTTATAGAAAACCAATCACCACCTTCTGACCAATCAGAATCCAGAATCCCACAGCAGCATGGTATAAATGGTTATAATGCACTATAACAGGCTGGATTACCAGATTAGCCAGTACATGTCATTTATTTTTATTTCTTTTCTTTTAAAATATTTATAATTTTGTGTATTTATTACTATCTCCTGTTTGGATTTTAGCATTCAGTTCAGTCAGATTGAGTGATGTGGTGTGTGTGTGGTACTGATGTGTCCCTGTCTTTGTTTCATCACTTCCTGTTTTATTAGTCGGTATAAAGCAAGACTGATTTATTTACGGCTCATCTGTAAGAGTGCTTTATCTCCAGCCAGTTTCATTTCTTTAAATGGTTTGTGTCTGTTTGGATGTTATTCCTCTCTCTAATAAACTTTTATGAGCAGCTTCAGTGTACTGTAGCTACTGAATTCGTTAATTCATAGAAGTTACTGAATACAATGCTTTAAGAAGACTAAAAAACAACAACTGAATTTGGGATGTTAGGACCCATTAAACACCACGTGCTTGCTATGTATTGGTACAGAATTTCCACAGATATAATCAGAACAGCCAGAAGTCATTCATTCATTTATTTATGTATTTATTTAATAAGAAAAGGTAATTAATTTGTGTCTCAATTAATCTGAGCTGAGATTAACTTTGAAATGAAAAGCAAAGTACTTGCAGTGATCAGTAATTGTTTTGAGGCTAACGAGACTCAGAGATGCTGTCGAAAAAACTGAAATATTATGTCTTTTCAGCTGCAATCAAGTTTTTTAAACAGCAATACATATTTGCTTACTTTATGTTCATTTTATGTGACAATAATAATAATAATAATAATAATAATAATAATAATAATTAAATCTTTTAAAATAAAATAAACAGCATTTACATGAACTTAATCTTCGCTAGACTTTTGTTTCTGATCTGATTTATTAAAATAAAGTAAAAAAAAACCCCATAATAAATAATAAAATTTACCCTCCCTCCCGCCTTTCTGTTTTATCCTGATAAACACCATTTAATTTAATTTGTTAAAAAGTTCATAAACAGGCTTTAATCTGCACTGTATCCCTGTTTCTTGCTTTCAGATGAAAAAAAATGCAAAAAATAAATGAACCCTCATTTACGCATTTATTGATTTCCTATTTTTGAATCAATTTATTATTTAATTACTTAGTTTATTATTTATTAATATTCATACAGTATTTCATTCATATATTTATTCATTTTTATTTGTTTAAATCAATTTTTTATCCCACAATAAGTAAATACAATTTATTCCCCCTCTTTTTATTTAAAAAAAAAGGTACAAACAGCATTTACTTATATTAATTAACATGTTCAACAAACCTTAATTAATTAATTAATTAATTAATTAATCAGTCAATCAATTAATTACCTTTGATTTTTTTTCTCCTCTCACAATAATTAACACTGTTTTATTTTTAAAAAGCCCTGTAAACAGAATGTGTGTATTTACTCTCCACTGCATCCATGTTTCTTGATTTGAGATGCATTAAAATGTAAAAGTCTCTAAATTTACATCACCCTCATGATCATTTCCTCCTGTTTTTCTTTTGTCTTACAGCATTAAAGGCTTTAAGGTATATTTAGTTCAGTGCACAGGGAAGTTATATAATTTCATCACACCGGGATTTGCATGTGTAATGCAGAAAAATAATATTTATTTATTTTTATAAATAATTTTTATTTTTATTTTTATTTTATTATTTCCTCTAAGGCACACTCAGCATGTGGTTCCTTTATGCGGTGTAATTTCTGTAATGTTCTGTTGGTCTGAACTGGACCATACTGATGTTTTGTACATATACCTCCTGACAGTGTGCTTCAGGCGGAGTGGAGGTGACTCACGGTGTCCACTCAGCGTCTCACAGACACATCTCTGCATTACACCATGAGTTTTCTGCTCCATCAGAATCACACCATCTGTCACACCGATCTCTGTGGTGAGAAAGCTGTCATGAAGGTGTGTATGAACCATCAAAGGCATCCAAACTCATCCGCTGTCCTCAGGAGAGGCAGAACAAGAGGGCGCTCAGAATCACGTCATGTTTATAATGCAATTGTGGCATGTCGTGTTGTGAGGTCCTGTTCGGAGTTTGCCAAGGTAATGTGGAAAAAGGTTCTTTGGTCTGACGAGAATTTGACAGAAAACCAAACCTGAGAATACAATTTCCACTGTGAAGCATGGTGGCAGTAGCATCATGTTTACCGTAAAGCTTGGCCTCTTGCTTCTCTGACTAATCTCCTCTTTACCAGGTCACTTTTAGTGGACGACGTCCTCCCACAGGCAGGATCGTGTGTATACAAGTATTCTTTGCATTCTTTAAATAATGAATTTAACAGTTCAAAATTTGGGGAATTTTTTCATCACCAAACCGAGTGATACTTTTCCAGAACTTGGACTGGATTTGGTCCTTTTCATGATGCTGTTTGTTTGTCTAGATATGCTCGCTAACAAACTCTGGGTTCTTCTAGGAAGAGGTGAGTATATTGGAATCATGTGACACGTGTGTTTATTTGTAAAAACTTTGCAAACTATATTGAATTTTTTTTAACGTCAACTTTATGGGCTTTTTTTTTTTTATAGTAGATTCACGACAAATTCCCAATTAGGTTCAATACAAAAGGGGGTAAATACTTATGCAAGACACTGTATAATTGAGATACCAAAGATATTAGATGGTTTGTTGGTCAGAGGATTAAAAGTATGCAGGTGAAGTATTTTGTATTTTTAAGACTTATCATCATCATCATCATCATCATCATCATCATGCTCTAGTGCTGTAGAATACATTACACTTTTATAACGACTGGTCTTTTTTATTTCTTATTATTTTTGTTATTTATCAATCCATCCACCCATCAATCCATCTATCTATCTACAGAGCAGACTAAGCATTTCATTGTGCAAGGAGCTTGTGTATATGATAAATTTCTTGAATCTTGAATCAAATGTTAACCCTAACTGATCTCTGGCCACTGTAGGTTCTGTGGGTGTGGCTTTGTGTACATGGGTGGGAACGGGAGGCAGGTTCAGAGAGTGAAACTAAAAATCATTCCAATGTTGTTGTACTTCATCTACTTAACCAGTAGATGTGTGAGTCGAGTGCCGATCTCGACTCACTTCGACTAAATGCACCTTTAATACAGTAAAATCTGTAAGATGGTAAATATTTTCCCCAGAATTCCAAGCAAGCTTGGGATTACACAACAGAATTTGCAATATTACACATTACTTTATTGTAAATAACTGAAATTCATCTTTCACCATTACGGGATTATTAACTAAAATAAAATAGCACTTGATGCAGCGCATTTCTTTTCTTTTTTGTTGCTATGATACAGTGAACTGAGGGATAAACTCTGCTCTGAATGCAGCTCCATATAAACATCATCTCTGCGTGCCTGAGATGACAGTGATGTTTAAAAGCTCAGTAAATGTTTATGTGATGTATCCAGAGCTGAAGATAGCTGATGTTTTGTCAGTAGAGGAAAAGCGTTGCATTTTTTTGAGGAATTCATTTCCCATGAAGAGTCGGACAGAATGAGGTCTGTCTCAGCCGTCTGCTCAAAGCACCTCAGTGAAGAGGACTAGGGTACAAAGATCATACTTTATCTGCCTCACTTTGTGTCCTCGATTTAATTCGCTTTCCTCTGCAGCAGGACGAGTGAGTGGCTCTATCAAAACTCAAATCACAACTCAATCTGCTCGGCTCAGCTGTCATTTTTGTTGTTAGAGGGTTTCATTTTGTTCAGGTGTAGTGTCTCTCTTGTTCAAGGGCTTTAGTGCCATCTGCTCTCCTAGAGCTCGTGCTGGATCTCTGTCTTTCTCCCACAGAAAAACACTGGGGGTGTGTTCGTAGGGCTACATAACACCTACATTAACTCATTCATGATAAATGTAGGATGGTTAAAATTTTTAATATATATATGTTTTGTTTTCCATGTTACTCTGGTTTATGACTCTGTTTAATGTCTCTGCTTTCTGTTTCTCTTTCATTTTGTTACTCTGACCTTGCCTTACGTTTTTGTATGTACGTACGCCTGTTAATAAAACACCTTCCTGTGCTTACATCCGTCTTCTACCCGCATCACTGACACCTGGCTGCAGTGCATTCTGGGAAATGTAGTTGAAAATCTCTCATTCTTTTATATTGTGGAATCAAGATGGAAAGACTGCATTTCCTATAACTCTCGGCTCAGCCGTGGCATCTGTGGTGTGATGACATCAATCCAACCTGCAAAGTGAAGTGACCTGGTTCACTATTTTCAGAATTTTCTTTCTTGTAAATTTGTAATTTTTTAAATGTCAGAATTTCTCTTTTTTCCCCCCATTAAACATTTCATTTGTTTTTTCCCCTCATAAACGTACGACTTCAATCTTGGAAATTCTGAGATTTTTTTCTCGGAATACAGTATCACCCCCTCACTCAGCTCTGTATTTCTTTCTTTCTTTTTTTTAAAAACCTAAAATGGCCCTAATATTCCGTCATATAAATGACAAACATTTATATCTATTTAAACATTTATAATATTCCAAATCATCAAATTAACATAATGGTTGGTTTTTTAAGGTCAGGTTGATGTAAAAAAGTGACACTTTTCTGAACTTTAGCATAAACCTATGTAAACATTTATAAAAGGCTTATTCCAAGTCATGTCAACTGTCAAAGACTACGTTCACATTACAAGCCTCATTGTTCAGTTCTGATTTTTTGCTCAGATCGGATTTGCCTATCTTGACGGTTCATATTCATAATTAAAAGTGATTTTTAATGTGAACACATCTGTCCTCTGAAATGTCACACATGCACATTGATATCTTTTTGTACGAGTCATCTGCATCCCCAACAACAAAAAGATCATATTTGTGAGACGACTCGTGGTATTAAACCCGACTAAATGGACGCATCGCATTTTACTCTGGACGACAAACAGTTCATCACCTGCACATGAAAAAAGCCAGCCATTTAGTGTTTCCTGTTTTCACAGCTGTTGTATCTCCTCCGTTGTTTTTTTGCTGCGCTGACGGTGCTGATGATGAAGATGGTGCTTGGCGCATATGTACTGACAAAAAGCCACACGAATCCTGATCTGAGCGTTCTCTTTCACATCACACGGCCACAAATTGGATACGTATCCGATCTAGAACCACGCATGGAAGTGACTCAAATCTGATTTGAAAAGATTGGACTTCTGTGTCCACACAGCCCTGAAAACATCAGATGTGTGGCACATTAAGGCAAAAAATCAGATTTGAGTCACTTCAGCCTGGTCATGTGAACGTTTACTTAAATTGTTTATGCTATGCTATGCTATACGCATGCACACACACACACACACACACATCTATAAAATATATAATTTCCTTTCTTACACTTTGTTTCATATTCATTTCTTCTTTCTTTTTTGTTTCTCTCATTCCATTACACATTATGATTACGTTTCTTTTATTGTTATATTGCTCTTTTATCATTTATTTTGTACTACTTGACTGTACCATCCTTTCAGCCAACACACACATGAATAATAATTTACTTTTCTGTGAATCTGCTCCCTAATTTATTCGGAATGTGTCATGTTTTTCTTTCAGTGGCCGTGTTCCAGCTCCTCCACAGAGGTCCTTGCTGCTTCGGTGCTGCTGTCAGTTACAGTGTTGAAAATAACTTTACTGTAAATATTACCTGTGAGACCCGTAACCCTGACGAGTGGGCTTCGGGTGTGGTTTGAGCCGGAGCTCATTAGTAGTTGATCTCTGCGTGCACTAAGGAGGCGGCTCTGAGATTCGGAGACTCTGAATCAGAATTATTCTCAGATATAATAAGGGAAGAGTCCTGGAGATGTTTACCCTCTGATCACTGGAGGAAAAAAGCATTAGAATTTTTTTTTTTTTTAAAGTGACAATCTACAACGTGGTCTCATTACACTTCTCATTTCTCATCTTTGTATAGGTGCTATTTTTACCCGCCTCATCACAAAGTGCCAGTATTCCTGAGAATGCTGTAATATGTCCAATATAATAGGGCTTTCAGGACTGACCTATTTCTGGATCATCTTGACGTTTTCTTATTGTGTGTGTGAGCTGTTTCCTACAAGCCTCTATGGGAACACACTCTATCTCAGTGCCACAGCATGTGGTGGACCGAAGCGATCAATCTTCCGATCCCATCAGATGGAAGTCAGAAATCAGATCTATTAGAGAGTGCAAAGCACGAATCTGACCCACGGCTAAGGCTGTCAGCGCAGAGCTGGATAAGAGAAGCGAGAAACGAAATCCAATAATTGAGCCTAAAATGGCTCTTCATACCGGAAGGCAAAGGTAAGCTGAGACAGGAGAGGAAAAATTAAGGCGCTTGGAATGATTAGTCATCCTCTGGAGGTTCAGGAAGATTATCTTCAAATCCAGTGGAAATGAAAAGCAAGGAAGTGTTTAACTCTGCTTGTGTTTGTGACCACAGAGCCTCAGGTTGAAATACATGACAGAGGAATTGGTTTCAGAAAATAAACAAGCTTATTCAATTCAACATGGAGACTTTAGAATAAAAATGGAGCATTTTTGCAGAAAAAAATCTCTTATGTTTGCATTCAGACGTGAGTTTCACTTGTTACATGTCAAAGTCTCCTACGTACTGTAAGGAATAAGACACTGTGCGTGTCATGCTGTTACAGTAAAATAATGAGTGGTGAGTGACACTAAAAAGTGCCACAGCAATTTGCAAACAATTGCAAGATTTTAGTTGTTAATGCATGATGCATTATACTGTTTTTTTTAATCTATTTATAGTTACATTTAAATGTGAAACACCTATGAAACAAGTTAGTTCGTGTTCTAACGTATGTTATATACAGTAGCTATAAACAGTCGTTCCCTCACCAGCTGCTGTTTATACTCTCTTGAAATTAAAAAAGGTAAAAAGATAAATAAGTAAATAAACCCTGCACTCCACTCATGTTACTTAGAAATCGCAAAGAAGTATAAACTCGTCTATCCTGAAAATGATGTCATAAAACTTAACGTTACAGCTTTACCTCTGACACTGGAGACTCCATTAAATGTTGAATAAATTCACAATCTACAAATATGCTTAGTTTTTATTAGGTCTGAGCTGTTACTATGGAAATGATAACGTATTAGAATGAGCGTGTTAACAGCGTATAAACCTGTGCTAAGATCAGAGCTGCTGTTATAGAAAATGAATCAACACCTTCTGACCAATCAGAATCCATCAGAAGAATTATTAATGAATGAAGAATTAATTAATGATAATTTATGACTAATTAACTCATTATCACAAGAAAACAGGTTTGTTATCTCGAGATAAAAAATTATTGTAAGCAGGGGGTTCCATACAAAGTAACATTGCAGAGAATGCATAAGATGTTTGAATACAAACATTCTTGTAAATGATAAGTAAGTAAGTAAGTAAATAAATAAATAAAAATCCTGATGCAGTTATGAGGAGTGGAGGAGTCAAAAAGCAGAGGAATAAAGTACTGTTACGAAAGCGAGGTATTCTACGTATATGAGATTTTCTTGCCTGAAGGAAGTCATTTAAAACAAGACCGTGATAAAGTGTAGCTGCAAAATTCCTCTTTGCTTTTCCTTCCATTTTAATTTTCGAAGCTGTGTATGCGTTCCTGTAATCAGTAAATACATTAACACATTTCCTCCACCTCTATGCAGATGACACTCTCCTGCACGCACTCATAGGTTTTATTATTCGCATCAGGTTCTGGATGGGAGTCCTAATTTTCTGCAATTTAAACAATAATAAAAACAGAAATGGCTTCGAGGCTGTAAACTGCTTCGAAAAGTACTGAATCTATTTTCAGTACTGACCACAGCCTTAAGAACTTTAAGCATTCATTGCAGAACAGTTCAATACGTCAGAAACATCCAAACTCATGCTCATGCTGCTGTGTTCACTTGTGATGACTGGATCGCTGTAATCCTCTTCATCTGGTTTACCAAAGAGTTCTGTTATGACATGATCTTCATGGTCCTGCTTCCTTGTGCAGTTCAGTGAACCGTATTGTTTGATTTATTCCACTAAGAGCTCTCAAATTGACTAATACATTGGGCAGATCATATCCATTACCCAGATACAGAGGGGCGAGGCTGTCTTCTCTCATTAGGACCTCAGTTTTAGGAATTTCCTCCATGATAACTTGAGAGATCTTGATTTTGGAGAAACTAATCTCCTGTGTTCTGCTTAGCTTTTATTCTTGATTATTTTATTTATTGTCTATTGTGTTGACTATTTGTTCTATGCTGTGAAAAATGCAGAAGCCTGGATGGAGTAACGCACACTGCTCCCTCGGGTACAAAATAATGTTCATTTACAGCAAAAAAAAGATGAATGAAGTGGTTGTAAATTAGTCCTGGTAGTCAAACATAATGAAAAACTGGTTACAGTATGAATAAATGAGGGAGAGCATGGTCAGGGTTTTTTAACCAAGCTTCACAGTTTCCATCAGCTCACCAAACATCCAACCCTGTCTTATGGCATATAACCTTTGACCACTTCAAACATGACGTTCAAGAACATTAGGAATAAATATAATTCAAAATTATTAATCACAATTCAAGACCATACCTCAAAACTAATTTAGCATGTGTAAAAAAATGGCTATAACATTTCAAAAAAATGAAGATAAAATATTCATTCAATCCTTCATCTTTCTTTCTCCCTTTCTGCCACCCCAATTCCTTTCTTTCTTCCTTCCTCTCTTCTTTCGTTCACTATATATGGTGCTTTATATATTTTCTGATTTCGGCTACATTCACACAGCAGGCGAAAGTGGCCCAAATCTGATTTACTGATCAAATCTTTTGATTTTTTTTCTTAGGCTGTCACACTATGCTTTCAAACGTGGACTTCATCTGACATTAGTCTGAACAGATCAACTAAACTGACCCACATGTGCAAAGGAACAGTGTCACACGATGCATTCAAGCTCACTGTAAAAATGACGTTATTCGGCCACTTCTTTGATCCGGGTCCTTTTTTGCTTTTAACTTTCTTTCGGCACTGCAGCTGCAGGTTCTCCTATGGCCGTGTTTGGTCATTTCTTTGGAGATCTCTTCAAACACGGAGCATTGCGATACGATATGTGCCTTCTAATTTTGCTCATACAGCAACATCACCCCAAATGGTGAGGTAACAGACCTCAAACATCACACTAAAATCCTCCTCCACTGTTATCCTCCATCTTTCTTTCCCAGTAGCATGAAAGTATGATGAACGTCAAGTCGGACTGACATACTTGTAAAAGTCATACGAATTCTGATCTGCCTGTTTACGAGTTCACATTTCAGATATGTATCAGATTTCAGTACCACATATGAAAGTGGCCCAAATCAGAAGTGAAAATGTCAGATTAAGTGTTTGTCTGCTGTTCACACAGCAATACAATTAACAACTCTGTCACAATTGAAGAAAAAGATCAGATTTGGGCCACATTTGCCTGCTGCGTAGGCAACGTAGCCTTCATTTCATTGCACTCCATTGTTCTAATTTTAGGAATTATTTACTGTCTGTAAAGCACTTTCTAAAATGTTTAACCATTGAAAAATTATAATGTTTAGACTGTCTTTGTTCTTTTGTTGAAATGTTTTGACTACTTATTATGTAATTAAAATGGTATTTTAATTCATTTGATAGTTTCATCAGTACAATCTTGCTTAATTAATGAACCTATTACTGTCTTTTTTTTTTTTTTTAGGAATTTTAAGCTTCATTTGTCACATGTACCTTTAGAGCACAGTGAAATTCTTTCTCTGCATTTAA
>JAOTRR010087992.1:0-10070 GCA_028570945.1 Gogo arcuatus
TTATGTTGTTTTTTGCCAGATAATTGAGGGACTGTTTCATCTCACTGCCCATAAAGTTTGTGTGGTGGACACCATGTACTTGATGGATCACTACACAGCTGGTGTGATTTTGGTTGGTGAAAGAACTGCGCTGCTTTGTCACAGTTTACCAAAGGTTATGTGTGTGGTGTCTGTGTTGTTGGTGTGAAGTGTGGTGGGGGTTGGGAAGTGTAGGTTCACAGATAAAACCATACATAACAAAGTAACAAAATGCCTGAGAATCAACAAGTCTTCATTACAAACAAGCACTACCACACCTGACATTGTTGATGACTTTATCCTCTTTGGTTGGAAGTTTGCTCATCAGTAAAAATCATCCCATGAATTTTTTTAGTGAAAGTAAATGTACTTACTATTGGACATCCAGACCAACACTTCTATAAAGAAGTCCCTAACCGCATATAAAGAGCATGCCTGAGGTAAACAATGAATTCTTATAAGAAATCTGTATGTTTGCTTCTGTTATTTGAGGTAAACTGTGACAATGTTTTTTCTGTCTTGGAAAATAAATATCCATGTTTATATATTTTTATATTAAATTAACACTATTACCATTACCCTAGTTCTATGGAATCAAAACCATGGGGCGAGGCCGAGGTGAGTTTCCTTTAATAAAGGAAGTAGGGGCAGGGAAGAGAGAGAGAGAGAGAGAAAGTCACCTGTTGAGCTGCGAGTGGTGCATTTTGGCTGAGGCAGGGGAGTTATGCTACCAAGTGTTTCTGCCACACGGTGGATTTATGCTGCAGAGTTTTTCAGTGGATGATTGTTTGGGACAGGATTTACAGCTCGTGAATCACAGGAATAACAAACACAAGGATTTGGGACATGAATAGGAGATAACGTTTTAATACAGTGCAAAAGTGGAGAGAACGAACTTAGACTTCTTAATATTAGCAGACACCGTCACAAAACTTTGACAAATATGATGCAGTTCTGTCATTTGTTCATGTTAACAACAACCATTGCAACTTGCTGGTTTGTAATCTTTTGTTGTTGATTTATGTAATTATTTTGTATTTTGAAATATTTTTCTTTTAACACAACACTTTACAACTAGTTAAAGTATTTGTGACTAATGGTATTTTTTTTCTGTAACAGTACTTTCATGAAAAATCTGGAACAGTCTTTCAGATGTCTTTCACACAAAATGAACTTTTGGACTGCTCAGCTTTAACTCAGAAGGATATGAGGACCGCTATTGAAATTTCGTCCCCAGCCATCTTCACGTCCTGCTACCCAGCAAGTTCGGCACCTAGAAAGCAATTTAAGGATAGAAGAGGCAGAAAAGACAAGGGAAAGAACACGGCCATAATTACTAAGACTCACCCAGAGCACAAGATAAGGCATCTGCCATTACATTCTTGATGCCCCAAATGTAGCGAATACTTAATTTATAAGGCTGCAGAAAAAGAGCCCAACGCATATGGCGTTGGTTGGCATTATGCAGAGAATGGAGAAACATGAGGGGTTATGATCCAAGTAGACCACCACTGGATACACACCTCCTCCCATATAGACATCAAAATGCTGGAGAGCCCAGATTAAAGCCAAGGCCTCCTTTTCGATCCTTGAATAGTTTAATTGGTGTTTATTAAACTTATGCAAGAAATAGCAAACTGGTCTATCCACGCCATTTTCGTCTGAAAGCATGAGCACTGCACCTGCCCCTACCTGGCTGGCATCCAACTGTAACTGAAATGGCTGATCTATTCTTGGCGCCGCCAGGACAGGAGCAGTACTCAGCAGACGTTTTGCATTCTCAAACGACCCCTGACACTCAGCAGACCACTCTAATTTAGCACTGCTGTTGAACAAATCTGTGAGAGGAGAAACAACTGTGGAGAAGTTAGAACAAAAATTATGATAATAACCAATCATTCCAAGAAATCTCATAAGCATCTTCTTTGTGGTAGGAGAAGGAAATTTATCTATTGCCAAAACTTGCCCAAATAGACAACGGTGGCTAGTGCAAACTCACATTTCGCAAGGTTCACTGTGAGATTTGTTGCCACCAATCTCTCAAACAGTGAACGAATACGAAACAGATGTTGTTCACATGTGTCACTGTAAGTAACCACATCATCAAGGTATACAGAGCATCCCTCCAAACCTGCAACAACGCAATTCATTAACCTTTGAAAGGTTGACAGGGTGTTTTGCAGACCGAAGCTCTTCACCGTGTAAGAATAGAGCCCGGACGGTGTTACAAAAGCAGATATCTCTTGCGCTCACGGTGTGAGCTTGACTTGATAATAACCCTTTAATAAATCAAATTTGCTAACAAAACGTGCAGCACCCACCTGATCAACACAGTCTTCTATTCTGGGTAACGGAAAGCAGTCAGGTTTCGTCACCATGTTAACTTTCCTGTAATCGGTGCAAAACCGAAAGGTGTTATCAGGCTTTTTAACAAGCAGACCCAGCATGGCCCAGCTCAAATATGACAGTTTAGCCAACCCGTTATCAAGAAGATACTGAACACCAGCTTCTAAACATTTCTGTTTCTCTGGGGCAACACATTAAAACCTCTGTTGAATAGGTTTGCCGTCCCCCATGTCAATATCATGCTCGATCAGACTGGTACAGGTGGGCGTATCTGAAAACAAAGAACAAAACTCAAAAATCAAAGACTTTAACTCTTCACAGTGCTCCTCTTTCAAATGACCCAACAGGCTGTCCAATTCAGCCAGCTTCTGAAAATTGTTTAACCTAGCCTGCAGCACCGCATCATCGGGACCATTCACATCATCCTCAACTGCCACCTGAGGAGACGTGACCCGTGCATCCCTGACAGCAAGCACAGCCGGCTTGATCTCAGCTCCCACCCCCTCAGACCTAGGAAATGGAGAGTAGTATGGTTTGAGCAAATTAATGCAGCAAAGCTGAGTGGATCTTCGCCGATCTGGAGTATACACTACATAATTGTGCTCAGACACCGGACACACAACTGAGTAAGGACCCGAAAATCTCGCTCCAAAAGGTGAACCTGGAATGGACAGCAACACCACCACTTGATCTCCAGGACTAAAAACCCTTTTCTCAGTCTTACGATCATAAATTCTCTTAATTTTCTTCTGGGCCTCCATTAAATTCTCAGTAGCCACACCAGAAACAGTTTTCAGTGGAACCCATGTGTATAATCTAAAAGGTTTTTTGGTGGTTTGGACTAATCCACTTCCCCCTTCAACACCGATAACCCACTAAGAACTTTGTGAGCGAAAACCAATTCATTCGGACTAAACCCCATGCTGTCCTGCACAACCTCCCGTGCCGCCAGCAACAGCCATGGTAGACCCTCTTCCCACTCCCAATTCATCTCCACATAATAAGCGCACAACAGAGACTTGAGGGTGGTATGAAGACGCTCCAGAGCCCCTCGACTCTGTGCGTGATGAGCGCTACTCAAATTGTGTTTGATGCGCAGCTGTTCTAGCGCTTCAGCAAAAGTTCAAGAAGTGAAGTTTGAACCTCTGTCACTTTGTGTCACTCTCGGAATACCGAAGATTGAAGTGAATTGAGAGAGTGCCTTCATGATTGATCTTGTATTGATGGATCTTAAGGCATAAGCGGCTGGATATCATGTAGCTTGACACGTTATAGTGAACAAATAAACACTCCCTGATTTCAACAGAGGCAAAGGGCCCACACAGTCGATAATCAGGTACTCAAAAGGCTTACCCACTGATTGAATTGGCTGTCGCAGTGCAGGTGTAATTGACACATTCAGCTTACTGGCAATTTAACAGACATGACAAGACTTAACAATCCTCACCACATCTCTTTTAACTCATGGCCAGTAAAAGTGCTGTAACAGCCTATGGTAGGATTTCTTTACCCAAAGGGTCCGGCTACATCCCCATGGGCAGTATTAAATGCTACACTTTGATATTTCTCAGGCATCACCACCTGCAGGACTGAATCTGCCACCTCACAGTTCGCATACAGTGACCACCTATGAAGCAGCAAGCCATCCTGAATAAAATAACTACCTACAGTGTTATCCTTATCTGAGGCCATAGCAAACAACTCAGACAGACTACTGTCTTCTTTCTGAGCATCAATCAAATCATTATGGGATAGAGATGGAGGAAATACAGGCAACAGTGGACTCGTAACACTTTTGTCAGACTTTTTAGATGTCTTCTCTGTCTGTGCATGACTCATTGCTTGAGTCACTGTGTAAGCAGTGAACACCTCTTGAAACTTGCACACACTCATCAGGCTCAGCAGCTGAATGACCGCTGTCTTACCTACGAGAGGAGGTGGCCCCTCAGGCCACACACACCCTCCTGCCAAATTGTTACCCAAAATAACATCAATACCATCTACAGGCGGTGATGGACGCACAGCAATAGTCACTTCTCCCTTTACTAGGCCTGAATGCAGCTCAATTTTATGCAATGGCACCAAAAAAGGTTGCAAACCAATTCCTCTAATTAAAACACAACTTCCTGTATCTGTTACTGAAGAGAATGGCAGAGCAGATTGAATTATGTAAGACTCTGAAGTGTCTGTATCCAGCAGAATTTTAACTGGGACCTTCTGTGTGCTACCTACCAATGACACAAACCCATCTGTGATAAACGGAGTATAATCCAAAACATCAGACACATCTATCATTTTCTCAAGATCAGGCAACTTCTCAACTGAGGCATCAGACCGCTCAGGTCTTGACATCTCCACAGATCTAGGGAAACCTGTGGCTTGAGCACCACTTCACACTAAATCTCTCACTACATGTGTGGCCCAAAAGCAGTGACACAATTCACTAGTTTAGATGAGCCAGACTTACCCCTGTTTCTAGCCCTCAACCCTGGGCAGTCTCTCTTCCAGTTACCAACCTCGAGACAATAGTGGCATTTAGTCTCTGCATCAACATTATTGCGTGCTACAGTGTCTGATCTTACAGGAGGACCCGCATTAAAACAACCAGGGCGATGTTCTCTACAGTTGTAGTCCAATCGTGAATGTTGTTCTCTAGGGTGACTTTTGTGCATTAAAACAAACTCATCCGCATGGATTGCAGCCTGAGTAGCAGTCTTAACCTTGTGTTCATTTACATTAGTAGCAATTTGGTCAGGCAAGATGTTCTTAAATTGATCCAAAATCACTAAATTGCACAAATCATCAAATGTTTTCATGTTTACAGCCATATGCCAGCGATGGGGAAAAAATAGTGAGCAGTCTGGCCACTTCAGTGTGTGTTTGTTTATCGGTCTTTCAACCAGTTTAGAAATCTCTGACGATAACTCTCAGGACCCTGTTCTTAAGATTTCAAAACTGCATCTTTAACACTCTGATATTTCTTGTGTTCAGGGGGTGTCAGCACCACAAACACTTCCTGAGCTTTACCAACTAAAATAGTCTGAAGCAACAAGGGTTTATCCTCGTCATTCCAGGCCCAATCAGCAGCTACATTCTCAAACAAAGAGAAGAACACGTCAGGGTCACTCTCGTTGAATTTGGGAAGGAATTTTACCATCACCAATAAGCCTGATTCACCAAAGGAACTTCCACTACTGCCAATAGGAGGACTTTTACCTTCAGCTACCAGCTTAAGTTTCTCCAACTCCAATATGCGATCTTTTTCCCCATCCTCAAAACTTGTGCTCTAGTTCAAGTCTTTTTTGTTTGAGTTGTGCATATAATCTTTTTTTATAATAACACTTTCTGCTGCTCAAAAGTTAATTCATTAGACCTACCCTCCTGAGCACTCGGCATCAGAGGTTTCTCCAGCACTGGCTCTAACGTCATCGAATTTCGCTCAACAGGCGTTCCTCCTGGCAAAACTTGTCTCTCCATCATCTTTTCATGGATAAGTTGCACCAACTGTTCTTTCTTATAACCCTTTGGTAGCATTAAATCAATTACAAAATGTTCCACAACTTTAACTAACTGTTCTTTTGTAAGCGCTTCCAACAACCTCACAGATGGAGCTGCCAAAAAATCAAGTGCACTCATTCTACCAATAACAAAACTTCAGAAATCAACTATACTTACTCAATCAATCAAAAGCCCCAACTTAACTAAACATATGTCTTCCAGTTCATCACAACTACATAAAGAGTAAAGTGCCAGGTGGCCACCAACTCACGTAACAGGTGAAATTAATCACGGAGCTTTCCTGTATCTAAAGAACATGCCCCCCCGCCCAAACTCACCTGTGTTCACGCAGAGCCTGAGAGTCAAGATCTTTGCTAACACAATACCGCTGGAGCCGTGCTGTCCTAGTAAAACCACTCCAGTCGTACTCCATGGCGTATCCTCGATCCAGACTAAGTGCAAAAACAACAAACTAAAATAACAACTGGAACAACACAGCGCAAGCGCTCTACAGCCTAACACAGGGATTTCACATTTGCTCCAATTATAGTTAAACTAAGTTTTCAGCTACGTAAGCAGTTCCACCCAGCACTCAGCCTACAAAAATACTTGTGGTAGAATTCGCCCACATAAAATACTCTGCCAGAGCGCATAGGCTACGAACTCCCCCACTTATCTCAATTTACCTTAAATAAGGCTCCTATTCTTATACTACTGCTGTGGATCTCCCTAACAAAAATATGCAGCAAAACACCAGGTAAATTACACCTATATGCTGCACTCACTAACAAGGCTTGCTAAAGCAACCAAGCCTCCCAATTTACCATGTACCTTAATTAAGCACCCGCACTGTGCTCTCCAAGCCAATAGTGGGAATCAAAAGTACATACCAGTAATCTGGATCAAAATATCTCCCAGACAAGCCCCCATATGTCAGTGCCACCTGGCTCAAGGGTGGAGCAACATGAATAGGGAGACCACACCGAAAGTATATTTTAACAAAAGTAATTAATGTTTTTAGCCTTGAGGTGCACCAGTGCTTTGTGTGGTGGAAGAGGATATGTGGGGGCAGAGTTTAACCCTCTGTGGTTGATTTGTCAGAAAGTTTTTGATGCAGGTGCAAACAGGGGAGGAGAGACCTAGATCGAGCAGTTTGCTGACTAGAATGTCCGGGATGATTGTGTTAAATGCCAAGCTGAAGTCAATGAAAAGCATCCTTATATAGCTCTCTCGATGTTCCAAGTGATTCAGCGCAGAGTGGGTTGCAATACCAATGGCATCCACAGTGGACCTATTAGCTCTATAAGCAAACTGACATGGATCGAAGAAGAGAGGTAGGCTGGCTCTGGTGTAATGCAGGACTGGTTTCTCAAAGCACTTCATAATCACAGGTGTAAGTGCGACCGGTCTGTAGTTGTTCAGGTCACCAGAGGCTGGCTTTTTAGGAGCAGGGATGATGGTAGCTGTCTTTAAGCAAGATGGTATAATAGCTTTTGACAGGGAGATGTTAAAGATCCTTGTGAAGACCCTGGCAAGCTGGTCAGCACATGCCTAGAGTACTTTGCTCGGTACTCCATCAGGACCAGCTGTCTTTCCTGGATTAACTGACCTCAAAACATACCTCACTTCTTCTTGTTTCTGCAGTGTGAGTGTGGGGGTGTTAAAGGCAGGTGGGTGCAATGAGACTATAGCAGGCCTATTTACCTCAAACCTGGTGAAGAAACAGTTCAGCTCCTCAGCCAGTGAGGCATCAGCATTCACAGTGCTGTGTGTGCTGCCTTTGTAATTGGTCATGTGCTGTATCCCTTGCCACACCCTCTGTGGGTCATTGTGTGTTAAGTGGTCTTTGATCCTCCGCTTATAGGCCCCCTTTGCCTTTTTTATGCCTCTCTTCAGGTCCACTCTAGCAGTGCTGTATTGTGCTTTATCACCTGACCTGAAGGCGGTGTTATGGTTTTTAAGGAGTATTTGGACCTCCCTTGTCATCCAGGGTTTCTGATTGGGAAACGTTCAGATGCGTTTGTCAACCAGGACGTTGTCAGCACAGCTTTTAATATAAAAAAACACAGTCTCTGTGTACTCCTCCAGATCCCCTTGATCAAATCAATCCCATGCAGTGTGATCAAAGCAGTCCCACAACCGAGATATCGCACCTTCGGGCCACGTTTTGATGGTTTTGGTTCTTGGCTTAGTTGTTTTCCTAAGGCGGGGTGTATGCAGGGAACAGGAGCAATGAGAGGTGGTCTGACTGGCCGAGGTGAGGGAGAGTTACAATCTTGTAAACATGCTTAATGTTTGAATAAACATGATCAAAAGGGTTGTTCCTCCTGTTTGCACAGTTCATATGTTGGTAGAAGTTAGGAAGTACTGTTTTTAAACATGCTTGGTTGAAGTCCCCTGCTATTATGTGTACACCATCAGGATGGGCTCGCTGCTGTCTGTTTACAATGGCTAGTAAGTGACCGAGCACGAGGCTAATGTTAGCATCAGGAGGGATGTAGACAGCAGTGATGTTTACTACACTCAGTTCATGAGGTAGATAAAAGGGTCTGCATAAAATTGAGAGGGCTTCAAGATCAGGACAACAATGTCAGGCAACAATCCTGCTGTTGGTATACCAATCATTGTGTAGGTAGATGTAGAGCCCCCCTCCTCTGCACTTACCTGACTCCTTGCTTCTATCCTGCCGGTGGCTAGCGTGGCCTGCTAGCTGGACTGTGGCATCAGGAATGAATGGGTGTAGCCAGGTTTCGGTTATGATCATCACACAGCATGCTTGGACAAAGCATTTGGAAGCAATCTGCAGCTCCAGTTCATCCATCTTGTGCGTGACAGATCTGGCATTTTGTTAGGAAGATGCTCGGTAGCGGAGGTTTGTGGGGTTGCCAATAGGCCTGACTGGCATCAGAGGAGGATATTTATTGTCTAGTTAATATTGTTCCTTGTTCAACTGTGGAACCTTGTGTTTAAATTTTGTCATTCTGTAAATACAACACTGGAGACTTATATCGTCTTTAAAAGTCCATATTTATTACATTCTGTGTCATTATACCTTCAGTCCCTCGGTATAGCTACAAGTAGCATTTTCGAGTATAAATCTTGTGATACTGTGCATGCTGAATAAACAGGCCTATGGCTGGTGCAAGTAATAAGGATTTGTTCCCTTTACATACCAACCGGGTAGTAATTTTATTCTGAGTTTGTATTCCGCTAGTATTATAGCACAATTAATCTGTACCACAGTGGTCGAACAGTTTTTAATCCAGCACTCAGAGATCCTCAGTTGCAATAAAAACATTCTAAATTCTCTACCTGAACATTTTTAATTGTCTAAGGACCTTTTAAAAGAAAATGAAGATGCACTTGTTGTCTACTGCTTTCGATTAGAGTCAATTTATTATACTATTTTACTGTCTGTGATTATTCGGCCATTTTATTCTCTTTAATTATTCAGCCATTTTATGGTCTTTTAGCTTTATTACTCACTGATTGGTGTACAGTGGGAAGATTTCTGTATAGAGCACAGACAAAAGTGTTTTATAAATACATTTTACAGCATTTTTACAACATTTAGCAGGTGTAGAATTCACGCCCATGTTCACAAAGCTCCACCCCCAGGATCTTAGGTGGCCCATATAGTTTCTAGAAAATAACTGACTGGAGGCTGAACATAAACAAGCATTCTGGACCAGAAGCCAGTTTTCCAAACAGGTTTTCTCAGCGACATAAGAAACTTTTGGTGAAGCTATGGCTTAACCCATTTTTATTTAAAATCATGGTCTATATATCTTCCAGGTTAAGTGTACAAGTAAGGAATAAAAATAAATCAACTAATGCACCTTTAATTAACTACTTTATCCTGGTCAGGGTCGCAGTGGATCCAGATTGGTCCTGGACACACTGGGCACAATGTACGGGTTTACATCCTGGATGCTCGACCAGTCCATTCCAGAGCAACACACACACACACACACACACACACACACACACACACACAGACCAACACACACACACACACACGCACACACACACACACACACACACGCATTATTGTACTTCTATCGTTGTGGGGACACTCATTGATATAATGCACTCCCTAGCCCTGTACCCTAACCTTAACCATCATAACTAAATGCCTAACCTAAACCTAATTCTAACCTAAAACTAAGTCTTAACCCTCAAACAGCCCTTTGAAGAAGTGAGGACCA
>JAOTRR010088025.1:0-10065 GCA_028570945.1 Gogo arcuatus
TTGTCAGTTTCAAGTTATTTCAGAGATAGTTGTGGGTTCTTTTTTTTTCATGGAATGGTACCAACAAATTTGTCCACATCTGTATGCATCAGGCCCAGAACTAGACTGCTCAGGTTGGGGGGGTAAATTAGAAAATTTGAGTGGGCACCTTTTCACACAATACTGCTATACTACAGTGTAGCAGTGGCTCAAGACCAGACAAATAGGTGGGAGGAGGCGAGCTAATAAGATATTTGCAAGGTGAACCTCATATTAAATATTTAAATTTCACTGCAAATATTTAAACACCCAATCATTGTTTTGCAATTTGAAACAAGCTCAGAAAAAAATGCCTCACTAATTTTAAAGATCTGATAGAATACATTAACAAATAGCAATTGATCAAGAGTCTATTATATGGATCTATGTTTTAAAGTGGATGAATCTTTTGGTGGAGGAGCCGTGGCTGCTAAAATGTTAAGCTGTTTTCATAGTTTTAATGTATGGCTTATGTGTCTATTCTTAAACATTACCACTCTACATACAGTTGCCCTCAAAATTATTTGCACATGAGGAATCGGCTAATATTTTAATATAGAAGTATCAGAGGTGTGAGCAATAGCACTTGAGCCTCAAAGTACCGACTTCTGGTGGTAGAACAATTTCGCACATGGACATTTTCATATTTCAGGTTTGAACTATTTGTGAACACATTTGTGAATTACATTATGTTCTCATAGTCATCTCTCTAATCAGGAAAGATGAATTATTATTATTAGTAGTAGTAGTAGTAGTAGTAGTAGTATGTGATTTCTGTAAGGTTCTTTGGATAAAAATGTCTGCTAATCAAACATAACCTTTGACTTTATCAATTTCGCTTTGATTTGCTTAAATTATGAACAAGCTTGGGCTCCCTGCTTAGTAAAACAATAGTGTTGATTAATACAAAAAAATACTCCATCAAATATAAAAGGATAAAGTGAAATGATAATGTAATTAAATGAACACATGGATATCTCAAGCAACCGATGCTTAAACGCAAGGGCATATGTTTGATTTTGGCATTGGTGTGGACATAAAAGTGGTCTACAGGGGCCCCTATGAAATCCAAGGCTTTTTGCATTTATGATACACTTCTGACCACAATTTCATGTCTCTAGAGCCTTTATTTATAGACATGGTAGCTAACACATTCATAAAGAGAGTTTTTTTTTTGTCAATATGTTCCTGAGATAATAATGTAAACCAACAATGATTATGTAAATCAACAATACAGTTTAACTTTCTGAACTTCATGATAGAATATCTAAACAAGCAAGCATAATTGAAAGGTTAATGCTATTCAGGGTGTGTCAGTGGGGACATGTTCTTCCACCAGCCAAACCGTCTCTTCCAGTGATGCCAGGCAGGAGCAGTGGACTCACACCACTACTCTTTATGGCTGCCGAATGACGAACTGCTCCAGTAACACTTGGTCAATGATGTCATCAGCATCGCATTCTTCTGCCAGCACCCATTGTCGGCAGGTGTCTCAGAGCTTTTGGGCTTTTGGAGTGAATGGGCGGCTGAACTCATGAAGTGCCAGTGTGCAGAAGTGTTGGCAATGTTGTCCCGGGTTTTGAGACAGTTTCACAGTTTGGGGGAAATTTGGAAATGAGAGAAAGGCTTGTGACAAATCAAGGTGCATTTTATTCCATTTGCTTTCACTGTTCAGCAACTTTATCTTACTCTATGCATGCATGCCCACACACAGTGCTGGGCTGTTCAGCTCTCTCTGTCTCTGGTTACCAGCTTCTCTCTGAAAGAACACAAGAGACACACGTAAATAAATTGCCAGTAATCTGACACAGGTGAGACTCATCATGTGTTATCTGCTGGTTCTAACTGCCTCCTCTCCATCCACAGCTGACGCTTGACCATGCCCCCATTGCCACATACCCCCACTGCCCAACTCAGGCCAGGGAGCCATCTGGCCTGCAGCTGAATTCCCCCTGGCGGGAGAGGTAATCTGCCACCACTGTCTGTGCCCCTGGCCTGTGGTCCACCTCGAACTTAAATGGGTGAAGCACCAGATACCAATGAGTGATCCATGCATTGGCATCTTTCATGTGGTGGAGCCATTGGAGCAGGGCATGTTTGGAACACAGAGTGAAAGGGGGTCCTAGCAGATACTATCAGAGAGTGAGGACCACCCATTTGATGGCCAGACACTTCTTCTCTATCATGCTGTACTTAATCTCCTGCACTGAGAGCTTGCAGCTGATGTACAGCACGGGGCTCGCCTCCCCTGCACCACCTGGGATAAAACAGCCCCAACCCTCTGTCTGATGTGTCAGTCTGCAGAACAAATGGGAGAGAAAAATCAGGTGAATGCAACAGTGGACCCCCCACACAAAACCACTTTAACCTGGGCAAAAGCCTGTTCACATGGCTCCATCCACTGGACTGGATCTGGTAACCCCTTTTTAGTGAGGTCAGTCAGCAGGTTGGCGATATCAAAAAAAATTAGGTAGAAACCTTCTGTAATAGTCAGCCAGCCCCAGGAACTGCCTCACCCCTTTTTTGGTCTTGGGTCTCGGGCAGACCGCAATCAGTCTGCAGCCTTATCATTTTGGGGTCACACCTGCCCATGACCCAAATGACCCTGCCCATGACCCAGATACTGTACTTTAACCAGCACAATTGCACACTTCCTTCGGTTTGCCTTGAGTCCCGCTCGTCTCAAGGATCTCAGAACAGCCCTCAGATGTTGTAGATGCTGCTGCCAATCATTACTGTAAATGATTATATCATCTAAGTAGACAGCAGCATATGCACTGTGTGGGCAGAGGATTCTGTTTATGAGTCATTGAAACATTGCTGGGGCTCCAAACAACCCAAATGGAAGGGTGGCAAACTGGTGTAATCCAAATGGAGTGGAAAGGCCATTTTTTTCTTGGGACATTGGAGTCAAGGGAATCTGCCAATATCGCCTAGTCAAATCCAGTGTCAAATAAAAGCGAGCCGTACCTAACTGATCAAGCAGTTCATCAATGTGAGGCATTGGATATGTGTCAAGTTTAGACATCCCATTGACTTTTCTAAAGTCCACACAGAACCAGACCGACCTGTCAGTTTTGGGGACCAAAAGCACTAGGCTTCTCCAATTGATGCGACACCTCAATTACCCCTATGTCAAGCATAGACTTGAGTTCATCCTGAACTACAGTTTTTTTGTTTTCAAATAAGTGGTATGGGCGGCTGCATACAACCACACCTGGAGGCATCTCAATGTGGTGTTCTATTAGATTAGTGTGACCAGGAAGAGGTAAGAATACATCAGAAATTTCCTTCTGCAACCTGGCAACCTGTGCTGTCTGGGAAGGTGAGAGGTGGTCTCTGCAAAGGACCGGGATGAATTGGGCCACACTTTTTGGACTTTTGGACCCAGCTCCTCCCTCTGGAACCACCATTGCCAGAGCCACAAGAATCTCCTCTCTCCTAGGAGATCTAGGAGATTGAGGTGGTATATTTGAAGTGCATCACCTCTATCCATTTGCCTGACCTCATAGTCGACATCTCCGACTCACCATGTGACCTCAAAGGGTCCTTGCTACTTCACATGAAATTCAGAGCTCAACGTGGGTAGTAAAATGAGCACTTTACCTCCCAGTGCAAATTCTGGTAATTGGGCCCCCTATTATACATCTGGGATTGCCGTTCTTGCACCTGTAGCAAATTCTCCTGGATTAACTGACTTAGTGTGTGGAGTTTTGCTCTCAGGTCAAGAATGTACTGAATTTTATTTTTACTCCCAGAAGGTCCCTCCTCCCAATTTTCCCCAAGACACCATGAAGCTTGTGACCACACAATAATTAAAATGGGGAGAACCCCATGGAGCTCTCAGGACCTCTCATACTGGTAATAAGAGGGGTTCCAGCCATCTATCCAAATTTCTAGCATCGTCATTCACAACCATATGAATCGTGTTTTTAAGCATCTGATTAAATTGTTCAATCAGCTCATCCATTTGCGGATGGTACACACTAGTATGAATTGATTTATTCCCTAGTACTTCATACAGTTCTTGAGGTGTGTGTGACATGAATGTTGTGCCTTTATCAGTTAGGATCTCTTTCAAGATCCTGACTCGGGAGATAATATGGAGGACACAGCATGCAGAAATGTTGTGCAGAGGTACTACTTCCAGGTATCATGTTGCGTCATCCACTAAGACTAATACAAAGCAATGTTCTCATGCAAACCGATCTACTGGCCCAACAAGATCCATGCCAATTCTTTTGAAGGGGCATCGATGTCGTAAAGGCTGCAATGGCACTTTTGGGGTGGCCGGCAGATTCACAGCTGACATTTGCAACATGCTGTGCACCATCTGCTAACATCGCCGTGAATAACCATCCAATAGAAATGGGCCATGAGACGGTTCAGTGTTTTATCCTGTCCTAAGTGTCCTGCCACTACGGCTCCCCGTATGGCTCTTCACAACCAACAACTGGGTTGTTTCCTTTTTTGTTTGAGTGTCCTGTGTCACTTGATATAATCTATCTTTAATAATGGAAAAATATGGGTAGGAGAATGCAACATTAGGCCAGAGGTTTTGACCATTGATTACTCTCCCTTGGTCAAAAGCATCCCTCGGGGTTTCATTTTGCGACTGCTCCAACGGGAAATCCCGAAGGGAAATCCTTGCGGAGAGTGGAGGGGCAGAGCCCTCCCAACCCTCCATGTCCCCTGATGCAGAGCTGATGCAGATGGCCCTGGGACCACCTCCCCAGATAATGCTGCACTGAAATCCCCCTGAGTTTCACTGAGGCAGGAACTGTCAACAAATAAATGCTGTACTAATGCTTGAAATCCTGGCCAATTGGTTCCCAAAATTAGGGGATGGGTGCAGTGAGGACTAACTGCCGCCTATGATCTATGCTCTTCTCCCCTGAATTTGATTGTAATGGGCAGCAGTGGATACTTATGAAAATCTCCATGTACACACCTCACCCTCACCATTTGTGCATTTCCCAATGCCCCACACTGAATTAGGCTTTGATGGACTGTGTTCTGATTACACCCCAAGTCCAACAAGGCCTGATGTGTACTCCATTGAATACTCTGTGCACTCCATTGTATACTACTATGGAGGACCAATCCAGACAAAATTATAAATAAATAAATAAATAAATAAATAAAGCAGGTATTAATGTATTTCTTACACATGGTAAATGCTGAGAAATATATAATTACTCATTTCATTTAATTTATTAATTTCCACATTTATATATTATTGTATATTTTACTATGTCATTTATTTATAGCTATATTTATTTATTTCTGTATTTATTCTTTTCCACATTTATTTATTTCTGTATTTATTCTTTTCCACATTTATTTAATTCTGTATGTCCTTGTGCATATGATAATTAGGGGGATGTTCATGCCAGGTGGTCACAGTGACCCCATATGCCTATTGTTTGATTGGTATCACAGTGTGCACATTGATTTGTGCTGCCTGGCAGCACAGGAAATATCTACTTGGCTACCATAGCTACTTGGCTATGTACTTCAGAGAACTGTCATGGAAATTTGACAGCTAATGCCTCACTCAGGCAAGACACTGTGGCTGAAATCGGAATTTTGGCTGATATTGCCTACAACATGTGGAAGCCATGATTGTTTGAGTCACATGGCTGCAACCACCGAAGAGGGGGTTCACCCTGCAGTGTTTGGCATTCTGGTGGAGATGGCCCCCAGGCTTTATGTTGCACTGCAGGATTCAAATGACCAAAGACCGGTAGGTCACCCTCCTCTCCTGCTGTCAATAGAAGTGTTGGAGAATTATTTGTTGCAAGGTTTGGCTGTCCAGGACATCAGTGAGCTTTCTGGTGTCAGTGAAAAGATACTTTACCAACTGATGTCTGACAGTGGGATAAGGTAAATTTCAAGTTTGCTAGGTATGGGATAATATTTAAAACCTGTCCTGTCATGCGCTGACAACATGAAATCTTTCTTAAGGGTGTTGGACATGTTCACGAGCATTGCCGATGAAGAGTTGGATGCCATGGTGTCTGAGATCCTCAGACACCACCCCAACTCAGGATGCAGAATGATACTTGGCCACCTGAGTGCTTGCAGCACATGGATTCAGAGTAAGTTTGCTTGCTAATGTAAATGTTTCAGGTTACGTTCTTAGGCTAAATTACTGTATTATTGCATAGTACTTACTCACCTTGTTTAATGACGCTGTGTGAAATAAAATTATCCATTTAATTAACCACCAGTTAGCCTACATTAATGATGAATGTATGTATCATGTCCTCAGGTCATGTAACTGTAATATAGACTAATACATGCAAACGCTAATCTATAACCCTTCCATGGCATTTTGTTTACTTGTGTTGTTGCAAAGGGCAGAGCAAAACTCCTAACAGCTCTACAATGCATTTTGTTTCTATAGGGTGCAATACGCAATGTGTTGGATGAACTCTGAAGGAGTGGAGTCATGCACTCTACAGCTGCAGACAGTTAGACAGGGGAACTATTCAGTGCCAGTTCCTAATAATTTATAGTAGTTGATGGCAACTACAAACTTATAAGGTGTTTGATGACTCTGACTGAGTAAAGTCCTGAGTACAGTGTTTTGTGATTACACTGTTTCTCCATTTGTGTACTGAATTTCCACTATCCCTTCTGTGTTGCTCTTGTCCTTATGCTGTGTGTGTAATCTTCTACTGTAAGTCAGCTAGCATTTAATGTTGCTATGTCCTGCTTGTCTAATTACTTTGACTACAGGTGGCAAATTGACAAAGGGACTAATGGGTTTAGCCAGCTGATTGTGTATCTCAATGCCTCCATAAACAGCTGTGCCTCAGCTGTGCTGACCAGCTTCCTTGAAGCAATCAACATTTATGGAGTGCCCTTCCGTGTGAGGTCCGACAAGGAGGTGAGAATGTTGAAGTTGTGCCCTTCATGGTAGACACCATGAAGGAACACAAACGTTGGCACCATGGAACTATCCCACAAGAAAAGGCTTAATGCAATTAACAGCACTACTACCTATTTTTTAGTGCAAACACTGAAATACAACTGTCCAAAATTATCCTTTTGCAAGTAATTATATAATAGGTGTATGTTAATCTTTACTGTTGCAAATTATTTGCCTATTTCTTTGTCACTGATAATTGTACTTTATAAAGTTATAAGCCTACCACAATGTATGCTTTTGTGCTTGATCTTCCTTTACTACATGTCAGTATGCACACTCATCAGATGTCAATGTGACCTATTCCATCATGTGGATCTGCAGTACGGCACTGACTGGAAAGCTCCAAGTAGGTACCATCAAGAAGGAGTCTCTATCCCAGAGGTTCAAATTGCATGGCAATTGACTGAGGCTGAGGTTCAGAGTTTGCCAGATCCCCAAGGGTCTTTGTCAGATGCATTGGTGGTATACAGTGATTAATATATGTTTGATCAGTTTGGATTTATTTATTGTTATTTGTTTGTTATACAGTACTTAGAACACCCACTGTTCTGTGATCATGCTATTCTTATTAATACTTGCTAAATAGCTCAGACTACAAGAACATACAAGTTGAAAAAAAAGAACATTCATTGAAAGTAGGATATTAAAGACCACAGAGAAATGGTTAGTACCCTGTTTACATTTAGCCAAAACCAGAGTAGCAGCTAGAAATGCTTACCATCATGTCTCTGCAGAACTTTTCAAAGGTCTGCATGTGACCTGGCAGCTTCAGCATCTGGAAACAGGTAGGTGACAGTGGGAGGGCACAGTTAATTACCTCCACCTCCAGGTATGATGGCAAGACCTCCAGGCCGGTCCAGAAATCCAGCAGGTTTTTAAGCACTTCTGGAGTCCCTTCACAATGTACAGGACAAACTCAAACAAAATTTTTTAAAGGCACACACAGAACGTACAAAAATTCCAACTGTATTGGATTAAAATGGACTGCATATTTAAGTGACAGAAAAATACACATACCATTTTCAATGAAACGTCTGAGATAGGGTAAGACCCGACATTGGTCATCCAGTGTGATGTCTTCATGTATGTCCTCATTATTAGGCCACAAAATCTTATCCAAGATCATCTAGAATAATAAAATAGATTCAATTGTTAGATCTTCATAACATTACATGTATAATGCACATATGGGAAGACCACATGGCAGATTCAATGCAATATGGACTATGACAATTCACTGTATACACCACATTTAAAAATCTCTGAGATTAAATCAAATGTACAAAAAGCCAAATGAAGTGGAAGGGGAGGGAGGAGGAAATGTTCGGTGAAGGATTCTCTAGTGCTAGTTAGATTGAAGTAAGCAAGAGCATTAACATTGCATCCCTGTTTGTCTTAAAGCTTCTGTAAGCATCACAAATAGGAGAGCAACAAACAAGAAAAAGCTACTAACATCTTGCTATCTACACTCACCCTCCATTTTATTAGGAACACCTGTACATTCATGCAGTTCTCCAATCAGCCAATCATGTGGCAGCAGCACAATGCAAAAACATCATGCAGATACAGGTCAAGAGCTTCAGTTAATGTTCATATCAACCATCAGAATGGGGAAAAAGTGTGATCTCTGTAACTTTAAGCATGGTATGGTTGTTGGTGCAAGAAGGGCTAGGTGAGTAGTTCATAACCTCTAGAGTCTCTGGAGGTTACACAGAATGGTGCAAAAAAAAAAAATAACATCATGTGCAGACATGGAGTGTCTGCAGGCTGAAACACCTTGTTGATGAGAGAGATCAGAGGAGAATGACCAGTCAGGTCTGAGCTAACAGGAAGGCTATGGTAAATCAAATAAGCAACTCATTTTTACAACTGTGGTTAGCAGAAAAGGATCTCAGGACACACAACACATCAAACCTTGAGGTGGATGAGTTACAACAGCAGAAGACCACATCAGGTTCCGCTCCTGTAACCCAAAAACAGGAGTCTGAGGCTATCATGGGCACCAGCTCATCCAAACTGGACAGTTGAAGACGGGAAAAAGGCCAGGTGATTTTTTTTTCCCCCCTTCCATTCTCCAACTGTCCTGTTTTGCAACAGCAACCATGCCATGGTTAAAGACACAGAGATCACACTTTTTCTTCATTCTCATGGTTGATGTGAACATTACCTGAAGCTCTTGACCTGTATCTGCATGTTTTTTTTGCATTGTGCTGCTGGCACATGACTAGACAGTGAGTGTATATAACTTGAACCACACTTTGCTTTGATTACAGTGCACATTCACCATGGCATTGTTTCGACAACCTTATGCAAAGTCACAACATTTATTTGCATTCAGAGTTGCATTAATTTTTTGCTGAGATCTTGTATTGACAACATGAGAGTTGTCACTCTCCATAAAGTCTTCTCCTGCACAATCCAAAAACTGTCAATGGAGTTAAAGTCAGGACTCTGAGGTGCCCCAATTCATGTGTGAAAATGATTCCTTATGCTTCCTGAACCACTCTTTCACAATTTAAGCCCAATGAAACCTGGCATTGTCATCCTGAAATATGTCTGTGCCATTGGGGAAGAAAAAAATCCAGTGATGGGATAACGTGGTCATTCAGTACGTTTTATTGCCACATAACGTTGCTGAGCCTAGACCTGACCAACTGAAGCAACCACATATCATAACTCTGCCTCCAGAGGCTTGCACAGTGGCCACTATGCATGATGGGTCCATCCCTTCATGCGCTTCCCTTCTTACCCTGACACACCTATCACTCTGGAATAAGGTAAATCTGGACACATCAGACCACATGCCTTTTTTCCATCTTTATGCTCACTAGCAAATTGAAGCTTTTTCTTCCGACTAGTCTCACCAACAAGTGGTTTTGTTATGGCCACACAGCTGTTTAGCCCCAATCCTGTGAGTTCTCATTACAGTGTGCATGTGTAAAAGCTCTTAATTTGACTATTAAACATAGCCATGAACTCTACTGTTGATTTCTTTACGACTTAACTTCACTAAGCGTTTAAGTGATCATCATGATTAGTCAAGATTTTCTTCCAGCCACATTTCTTCCACGAAGTTGATGGTTCACCACTATCCTTCCAGGTTTTAATAA
>JAOTRR010088072.1:0-10060 GCA_028570945.1 Gogo arcuatus
TTTTTTTCTGAACCCATGACAATAAACGTTCACAACAAAGTAAAAGGCTCACCTCCTATCACAGTGGTAGATCCATTGTGCACCACTGTGAGGGCAATGGCTTGTCACAGGAAAGGCAAAATAACATTTTGAGATGCAATATGCAAGGAGGACCATGCCCTGCTGCGCTGATAATTAAACCACAAATCCAGCAGTCGCTGTTACATGGAGCATTGACACATGTCCAGAAGTCCAATAAACAATTCTACAAAGTCAAATAAACAAATGTGAGGATAGAGTAATGCACAAAGCATGAGCAAAGGCAGCTACTGTATAACAGTATAACATATAATAGTTAAGTGCAAAAGGTTGTGCTTGTTTCAGTTTCTGGGTGAAAAAGTGGAATAAAGACCTTTATTTTGCAACTATTAAGCAATTTACTTTATTAGCGAGTTCAAAAGTTTGTCCCCCCATCGACAAGAGTCTCATTTGTATCTAATGACTGACACAATTGAAAATTTTTACTTTGTTGAGTCTTACTGAAGCTGGAACTCTAAAGCAGTTGGCTGTAAATAGTGATGAGTCAGTGAGGATGTTTCACAGTATTAGAGGTGGTAATAAAAAATTATAGTGTTTTGGTGGCTATTGACAAGTCAAGAGTGAAAACCAATGATTCAGAAATGGAAGGAATTCAGAAACAAAGACATGATCATAGAGTGGAAGACAAATAACTAAATACATAGAGGCATAAATCTAACCTTGACTACTTTTAATATACAGTATATTCAGAGATATTATTCTGTGAATGCAACCAATATTGTCTGAATAAAAAACAGCTGTTGCTAGGGCTGTAGGACTAGAGTTTTGGACATTGGTCTCATTAAAAACAGTCTTGGTCTTGACTGAGAGTTTGTAAAAACAAAAAATTGTTGTATTGTTTGTCTTGTCTTGTCTTGTCTTATCTTTTCTTTTCACATGCATAAAGTTTGTTAAGAATTAATTCCTTCTTCTAAAAAAACAGCCTAACCATTGGCACACTGCACAAATGAAGCCAACGCTTTGAAATAAAAGGCTTAGTCTCCATAAAGATTTAATGATTTTTGGTCTACATCTTGACATTCATTCGGACATGTTGACTTGGCCTTGACCCCCATAAGATTTGGTCTTATAAAATTCATAAAATTCCCTCTGTAAGTTGTTACTATAGAAACGCTAACATATTAGAACAAGCTCATTAAATTCAACAGAGGTGTGATATAAATTCAATTACCTTACAAAGCCTAATTCATATATTGGCTTTGTCCAAGTGTTTATGCTTCTTTGAAATAATTTGATTACAACACATTAACAGATTTGATGAGGACTGAGGAAAATGACTGCAACCCAAATTCTAATGTCAAGGTCACTGCTGTCCTTCTCATCCTGTCTAATTGTTTTTGTTTTTTTTTAACACATGTTTAGAATATTGTGTAGTAAATGGAAAATAATAATTAGAAATGCAAAGAGTTTTGTCAGTGTCCTGAAAGTAAAATGTTTTTCAGATAAAGATTATGCAGGAAGCTGAAAGTTCCCCAAGCGATGTACCGTTAAACATAATAGCCGAAATGCAGAGGCCCCACTTATGGCTTGGATCAAATCCAGGCTGTATCATGCACCATCTGCGATGTATAATTATTGCAGTGAGGTTTTTTTCCAAGAATAATTATCATAGTCCATTGCAGGGGTCTATCCATCCTTCCATTATCTATACTGCTTATCTGTCATGGTCTGGAAGCTGGAGCCAATCACAGCTGACTTTGGGTGAGAGGTGGGGTACACCTTGGGCAGTGGCCAATCTATCAGGGCTAACACAGAGACAAACACTCATGGGCAATTTAGAGTAGCCAGTTGACCTAATCCACGTCTTTGGACAGTGGGAGGAAACCAACACAGGCAGAACATGCAAACTCTGAACAGAAAGACCCCAGTTGGCCACCAGGGTTGAACCCAGAACCTTCTTGCTGTGAGGCAACAGTGCAAACCACTGCACCACCATGCCACCCTATTGCAGGGGTCAAAATGCAACATGCACAAAAGATAGACACAAAAAATACAGGATCAGCACGTTGCCCCGATATCCAGCAACACCCATCATCAATTATATTATATCGCCAGACCTGCTGATCGTTATGCATCATGGTGCACTATGAACATCCTCAGAGAAGAGGAAGTTGGAGGAAAGTCACCTCTCCTCTACTGCATCACAACAGATAACGGACCTAACATTGTTGCAGCTGTTAAAAAAACGTAACTGGATCTGGTTGAATTGTTTCAAATGTAACTCAAATCTAGGGGTGACAAATTCTATAAAAACCAAGAGCACTTTTTGGGAAGGTTTGAGAGAGCACATCGAGTTTGCCAAGCAATTATGTGAGCCTTTTCTCACAGTGGTAGCAGTAGTAGTATTGATTTAATATATATTTTTTTTATTCCTGAATCGTCTAATTGCCATTTTTTTACATTTTGGTGTTATTTATTAAAATATGTTAATGTTCTTTCTTTTCCTGTAGGACTGTCCAACCAGATGGAGATCAAAACAAATTGGAGCAGGAAATCTAGCCAAGACTTCAAGACATCGTTCCGTTACATTAACCTGCAAGATGAGACAGTACTCATAGCGGACTTTACAGATCCTCTCCAGTAAGGAATACATTGGTAGAAGTCTCATCATTTCTACCAATGCTAAATCTTCTTAAACAGAAGATGCAAGGAAGCTGATGATCCCTTGATCACAGAAGTAAAAGCAAGCATTTAGGTCAAGCTTTAGACAAAATACGAGATCAAATCGATCCAACAACTAATGTGAACCACCACCCTTGTGAATCCTTATTACCATGGAGGGTATGATGACAACCTCAGGGCTTGGGTTGTTGGAGAAATCATGACTGTTGGTAAAGCTGATGGACATGTTAGAGATCTGCCTCAGGAAATACCCCAACCTTCTATCCTGAAGAAGCTGTCATTGGGGAGTTTACTTAGGAAAAGTAATGATGCACTATTGACTTCACTATGTGATGAAGAGAGACATTAGCTAAACTTAGCACATACTTAGGCGACAACGTCACCGACAGTGGTGGAAAAAACACACATGAATTATTTCCCCATCTTGGCAAAGCTTGTGCTCAATGTATTTAAAACAAATGATTGTTTTAATGTCTAAGAAGACTTGTGTTGAAAAGAATTGGCCTACAATTTTAGGCTTTTAGATGGCAAAGCAGTTGGAAAAGTCTTTAAAAATATTGTGGTTGTTGCTTGAGTCCAAAATATTTTTGTTCAGTATGACTATTAGGCTATTAATACTATTAAACCTAACTAGCAAGATTACCATGGTCATCACACTATCTTGCACATGTTCCTTGACACATCTAATCAGGGTTTTATCTCGCTGTTTTGATGTATCTGCAGGGAAATTTTTCATAATAAACGTGCTAGTGGGGACGGAAAGTCAATTATTTTTTTTAATTGGTCTGTGTAATTAGTTATAATGGTATTCTTGAGAAGTAAGGTTCAGGGGCAACTGACAATCATAAGAGTGATGGGTACTTCAAAACAGAAAACACCTGGGACCAAACAGAGGAGAAGAAGATACAGGAAATTCCTCTGGGATGAGTTCATAGTTGGAACTTAGCCAGAAGTAGTGGATATAATGGTGTAAAGAAATAGACCAAAGTTAGGAAAAAAAAGAGTGAGAATGAAAACAATGGTAGGCAGATGAGAGAGAGAGGAGTGGCAAATTGTGTAAACAAGATAACAGTAATGAACGCCCATATTAGAGGAAGGGCCAAGTACAATATAAAAGAGAGGCCAAGTTCTCAGTACATCAGCTGCTCTCGAGACCGACCCATTTATTGCATGGTTTGCTGGATCATCAATAAATCTACTCTTTCTGCTACCACTTTGTACTTGGGATTATTTTTGAATTGGAGTCTTGTTTTTTTTCCACTACAGTATCTGTGGTTAACCTATGAAATTCAAAACATTTTACTCTCACATACAATATGTGGCTTCTGTATGAGAGTTAAAAAAAAGACAACCTAAGTGAAGAAACCCTGTGAAGAATGGTTTAACACGTTCAAAAGATGAATTCAACAAAGGAATTTTGGAGACAGAGACTTTTTTTTGTCAGACAGCCCCACAGTGGCCTGTTAGAACCTCCTCTATGGCCTCATATTCCTGTGCACGAAGTGGGTGGGTTTCTGTTTTTATAGAAGACAGGGGGGTCCCAAATGTTGTCTGTGTCTGTGATTCCAACATGTGGAAGGTGCTGTTTCTACTTTCCTGACAGATCTCCCCGTCTCTTGCTCCACCTGGGTCTGCTTCTCGTTGGCAATGGTGCTGATTCTGAAATATGTGACTGCTTTTTTCACCCTAAGGTGGACATCACAGAAGGCAGGAACTTGACCAAATGATGAACATATAAATTGAGTAAGAGTGCAATATAAATAGCGTGCATCTTTGGGCTTATTAACGATTAACCAGTGAGGTTTACTGTTGAAGCTCAACAAGATTTTCAATATTGCCATATTTCTCAGTGTATAATGTCATTAGATTTTGTCTTGGAAACCAGAAAATACAAGTAAAGTAAGAAACATAAGAGGAAACACCCAGAATTTACCCAGAACAACCACACGAATGTAATTTTTTTAGGCAAAATAAAAAAAAATAGTGCTTCCAAAAATGGCATCCTTTTATTTCTATTTGCGTCCAAATGTTTGTCAGGTTTCACCTCTCCAGCTGTCCTGACAGAACGCCTTCTGAGAAGAGACACATAGGAAGTATGATCATTTCTTGTGTCCTGATGTCTTCTGGTTGTACTGTGATGCCTCCAGATGGAGAGGAGCAAAAGGGTTTATCTCAGAGTTCTGTGTTAATTTGGGGATTTAGCTGATGAGTTTTGTGGTGCTGAAGTTGGATGAAAAGCTCTGTGTCACACAACAACAACAACAACAACAACAACAACCATCATCATCATCATCATCATCATGATCTTCATAAGTCTAAGTTATGACACAAATGTCTATGACTTGTACATCTAATCCTTAAAATCTATGCTCCTAATTAAAAGAGACACATGAAGGCCACACAGGAAAATATTTTCAGAATATTTGAGAATGTTTTAACAATATTTGGAATATTTTTAATCAGTAACGTTTATATGTAGCAAGTATTGCTGCACTTATTGCTGAACAACACAATAGTTTACAGTCCATTGTGCAATAGCTTTCCCACACAACACTGTGTCCTGTGTGTTCAATGTTCTGTATTCATTATATTTATTGTCCTGCGCTCATCTCGCACTGTGGTGTATTTGCACTTTATGCAAATTTAGTCTTGTGTACTGTTACATGTTGCACCATGAGAAATGGAGAAATGACATTTTCTTCCAATGTATACAAGCTACGTATATAGGGGAATGGCAATGAATCCCACTTGACTATCGAAGTACTTTTATTAAAACTACATTAATTAGTTTACTAAAATTTTGTTTGTTTTTCATGTCATCTAAAGTGTATTCACAGATAATGCCCCTTTTTTTTCCAGGACAGGCTCCGCATCCACTGTGATCCTGACCAGGACAGAGTGTTTAATAAAGATGAAATGACATTGGTCGCCATTGGTTGCTTAAGTTATTGGGGGTTTTTTTTCAGATTAAGCAGGATTATACCTGTTATTAAGTCATCATGGTTGTGATTCTTATGCATTGAAAAACAAGAGGGAAAAAACACATAGACACACAATATATTTATTATTATATTATATATTATATATATTATGCGACTATGATCCAGATCTGCGTTTCCCCAGCTGATCCCCATAAGTCACCTCCGTTTCGCGGATTTGGACCGGCTCCAGTGCAGAATCGGTTCATGAATCTCGACTCTCATGCGGATTTGCCGTACAGAAGTTGCAGTCGTTCCGCTCCTTCAGTGTGATTTCAGGAAAGAGTCAGATATTACAAGTGAATATTGTGAAAGCTTCTCTCTGGTGTGTGGTCATCATTTACTGCCAGTGAGAGGATGAATGAAAAAGACCAAGAGGATTTATCAATAATTCACAACGCTGATATGCGAAAAGTTCCAGGTCAGAGAGAGAGAGAGAGAGAGAGAGAGAGAGAGAGAGAGGAATTCGAGACGAATGAGAGACGAATGAGCTCAAGGCCATTTTACCAACTTTTTAAAAAATGATCCACTAAAGTTACACAGTTCAGCAAGAAAACAGCATACCACATCTCAGCTGATTTTTTTATTTTTTACTGTCAGAGCCAGCATGATGAATTTTTAAAGAGTACAATAACGTTTTTAAATAATCAATACTATCCTTTTCGAAATGCTTTTTGAGGTCCATGTAACATCTCAGCACTAATGAGGCTGGTGTATGATACAAAACTGAAAATTTGGTCCACTAGACTTTGTGCACTACAGTATAAATATAGATGTGATAATAAATAATGTGTATATTTTCTCACTGTTTGACAATTGTTTTAAAGCGAATTCCTGACCGAATGACATGGTCACGTCTTCACCGTGTCTCTTCATCCTGTCTATCAGCTCCTCCTGACTCAAACTGAACATGTTTGGAGAAACTTCACAGGAACCACAGATGACTTCAGGATTTTCCCCAGGCTGGGTTTCACTCAAAGAACTGACTGCTGACACAAAGAGAGGAGGCAGGTGTTGTGGTTGCTGCCTTTTTCTAAAAATTTCCTCTCTTGAGGACAAAACTTTAGAATACTCCTAAGATGGTAGATTTTATTGTGGAGCCAACAAAAAAAAAACCTTTTTCAGCAAGAAAACCTTACTGGAGTTAAGCATAAGAAATAGAATAAAAAACCCTTTAGAGGACTACTTCTCTCCGAACATCTTAATTATTAATAGATGGCAATGTTTGAGAACTTTGTGTCCTTATACTTTATTTTATTTCATTACTCTGTTATTATGTAATGTTTCCAACTCACGCTTCACATTGCCACCCGGAGTTCCGTATGTTTTTCCCCATATTCATGTGGGTTTCCTGCCGGTTCTCCAGTTTCTTCACATCTCCTAAAACATGCTCATAGGTTAAATGGCTACTCTAAATTGCCCCTAGTTATGAATGTGTCCATGTGCATGGTGCATGGTGCTTTGTAAAGAACTTCAGTCCCAGAATTCCTGGATCCATCACAACCCTGACCTTTATTCTTTAAGGAATGAATGAATGTAAGGATGTATCTACAAAATAAAGAAAAATCAATATACAATGAGTTACTAGCCTCCAGAACAGTTTCAATGAACCATTTCCATTTCCCTCTGATGGTGTTTTGATGATGGTGATGGTGGAGAGCACTGTCTAACACGTCACTCCAAAATCTCCCATTGGCATTCAATTTTGTTGAGATGTTCTGAGTATGAAGACCATAGCATACAATTTATGTCATTTTCATCCTCATCAAACCATTCAGTGAGAAATTGTGTCCTGTAGGTGGGGGTGGAGTCATCTTAGAAAAGACCACGCCCATCAGGATAGAAACGAGGATAGCATCAGATGATAACGCTGATCAGTCAGAAGAACTTTGTACTGATTTGCATTGATACTTCTCTAAGGGGAAAAGTGGAGCCAAAGAATGCCAGGAAAATAAATAAGTCCATGAACATTTTGGTTATTTTCTAGTCATGGTCTTGTTTTATCTCTGGGTTTAAGAATTATCTTTGTTTGCCCTCTAGTTCAAGTTAATGTTGTATTCTGTGTTTCGATAGTCCTTCTAGAGCACGTCCCAGGTTAAAGAGTAAGATGTCTAGGTATGTGTTATTATCTGTTGGTGTTCATGTTCACCTCAGTTTCTGTAACGTCTTGTTCTGTCTGATGAAGTATCTTATTAAAAACCACTAAAGTGTGTCTCATTTCTCCAAGCTTTTTGCTACAGAATGTTGTGCCATTGAACAGAAGCTGTGGGAAACCAGACTGCTCAACAGATGGAAGCAGTCAACTTGGAAGGCTTAAACAATAACACAAAATCCAACAGCTACAACAACAAAATGAGCAACTTACTGTCCATCTATGCTATAACACACCAGATGACAGTTTAACCCACTTATCCACCTATTAGTTCAGGCGAGGCAAGTCAACTCCCTCTTGTTCCACATACATCTCCAATCACCAGGAAAGACAACATCATATGAGTAGTACACCACCTTGTTCAAGATCATTTGGATTTCTTCCCCAGTTTGGTCTTGCCAATTCCCATCCACCAGCCAGCTCGTCCCATCACATGACAACTACCAACTGGGGAGGTGAAGTTTAATGTTATATGCTTCCTCCAAGACACGCAAAGCCAGCCAACCAAATCTTTTCAATCTGCTGTTCATGCACAAGCTCACAGATGCTCATGGTTGGCTAGTGTCAATGTGATTGACAGTGGGATAAAGAATAAAACATCCTTCCCACCCAGAGAGCATGGCCAATATTGCTGTCTCGACTCCTGGCCACAGGTGGCTGTTGCATCCTCAGGATTCAAACTTGTGATTTAGGGTGAACACTTATCTGTTGTGCCACTTGGGAGCCATTTCAAACCATTTTTGTTCATCCTCCAGAGTGAATGAAATCTGAAGAAGGTTTTTTTTTTTCAAAATTTGCCAAAGGGATATAACTGGCACTGAGCATGCCCCTTTGTTCTGACCTAAAATGAATAGAATAAATGAGCCTTTATCATTGTCTTTTGTAGAGCACTTTGAGAAGAGGTCCAAACAGATCTCATATATCAAGATGACTCCCTACACCAACCGATTACCCCTCTGATCAAACTGAATATCCTGTTGAGAGAATGAAGATCCTGTCCTAACCTTTGCACCAAATTAAGTAGATTTGGGAGGGTCTGTGCTTCTACTGTGCAGGTTCCAGTGCCAACAGGGATAGACTTGGACCTGTGCTTTTGATTCCTGCTTTTTTATTTCCAGTGACAGTGGCACTGATCCATGGAGCGCTGCTGGGTGCAGTAGGTTGTTCTTTTCTGGAGCGAGGACAGTTGGGATGACAGGGTTTGTGTTCCCTAGGCTTGTGTGAACCTGATGTTGCTGTCATTTGGCCAAGGACAGGACCATGTTGGCGAGAGGACTCAGCTCCATGCCTGCATTACATAGTTCTCCAAGCAGTTCCCAGTATAACCAGGAGTACACTGCTTAGAGGATGCAGCAAAGCCAGGGTAAAATCACACTTACGATTTTCATATGTGCACCTGCCATTATGTTTCCTATTACATATACAGAATATGTGATTCATTTATTCATTCATCCACAGTAACATCTTTATCCTGTTCAGGGTCACTGTGAATCCAGAGCATTGTATGAGAGGCAGGAATACACTCTGAATCAGATTCCAGTTGATTGCACACACTATCAAAATAGCACAGAATAGAATTTATTTTCATTATTTTGTCAATGTCAGTAAAGTCTTTGGCCTTTTAGTTTTACGATATCGTGGCAGTATGTAGATCATTTTGTTTCTTCTTTTATTGAGTCAAGGTGTGTATGAAACACAATGCACTTAACAGCCAATGTCTCAGTAGGCAAATTGAAAGAAAAAGAAAAAAAGTGCCTTATTCCCCATATTATATTAAGCTGGACATAGATACAGTGTTTAGATTCAATAAGCTTGCAGGATACTTTTAATTGCACATATATGCAAATAAACCATATTATATACCAAAGAGAAGGTGCTGATACAATTGTGACTCAAAAATGTGCTGACTGCTCCATATTCACTATTCTAACAGAACAATGGTCCTGTTTGCCCCGTGGACCTCATTATGATTCCTATTATAACTCTAGGTCGGCACTATTTTTATGCAGGTGTACAACTATGCTATGTTCAGCATTTATAAAGGTTCTGAAGGAAAAACAGTACACAATGGTGCAGAATAAAAACCACAGCACAATTTGACTTAAAATGTAAGGAAATACGTATGTGCATACTGTATATTTTATTTATAGTGGAGCTCCTCCTAAGCATGCGTGAAGCAGAGCCCCATACTTAAGATAAATGCATCAACCTGATTTTTGATGGCTTTGAC
>JAOTRR010088162.1:0-10049 GCA_028570945.1 Gogo arcuatus
GAATAATAATAATAATAATAATAATAATAATAATAATAATAATAATAATATAAAACCTAAGATAACCTAAAACCTATAATAATAATATAAAACCTAAGATAAGAAAGGTTTGATTTCATCAAATTTATTCATTTATTTTGTTCAAAATCTCGCAAAAGATGGGGATTCTCCGCAATGCTGACAGTCACTGGGAGCTTTCGTTACTGTTTCTGTATTTGAATGGTGCGCTGTGATTGGTCGAGCAGAGAAATCGTGTTCTGCAGAAAATCAGTAGTGGCATTTGTCACGGTTTGGAAAGAAAGGGAATATACAATGCAGAGAAACAATGCAGATATTGTGTTTTACATAAAATTGATTTTGGAACTTTCAATAGTGATCAAATGCCAAACTTCATTTGGGGGGAACTTAATTTTTTTTTTTAATGGCACTTATCACATTTTGGAACCAAGCTCTTAATTTTCTCATGGATTTGTTGACAAATGGGAGATCCCCAGCCTATCTTTGCTCCTCAAAGACTAGGCCTTTCCTGGATACTGATTTTGTACCAAATCAAGATTACAATCACCTGTTTCAAATTACATCATTATTTAATTGTTTTACCTCATTACTAACCCTAAATTCCCCCTGTCCCAACTTTTTTTGGAATGTGTTTCAGGCCTGAAATGCAGGAATTGTTGTATATTAACAAATGAAATGAACTTGACAAGACATATCTTTGTTTCATATTGTCTGCTATGAAATACAAGTCAAAGTAAATTTAGAAATCACTACTTTCTTTATTTATTTGCATTTTCCATACCGTCCCAACTTCTCCTGATTTGCGATTCTAATTTCATAAAGTACAGGAAATGAAACGTACTTTTATTATTCTTTACAAACTTAAAATATACTATTATAGCACTTAAGTATGCCACCTTTTCACAAGGGTAGGGATTTGTAACTTTTAAACTCATGCAAATTTTATTCACTCAGTCCAAAAATGAGATAGTTTACAATGTCTGGGTGTGTAAGTGGAGGAAGTGCATTGGGGTCTGTAATCCAGTCTTTGGCTGCTGTTGTGCTGAGTTTGTCCAAATATTGTTGGTAGGCATTGAACTTCAGTTTCTCCCAGTAGGGTCCCATTTCTTTCTCTTTTCCCTTCTCCAAAAATCCAACATACCCGACACACAAAACAGCAACCGCAAATCCATGTTTCAGTGCCTGGATTCTGGTTGTTTCTGTAAATTGCAGCAATCCATTTGCTTTTCTTTTCTTTAGCTTTTGTCAGTCCATAAAAAGATTTCATGTTGAATCTATTTGTACAGTCAATCACACAACAGCTCTTTCCCATTTTATATTTGTGTTTTGTTTGTGTTTTTGTAGCATTTTTGTGTATTCATGGCTGGACACTAACACTGCCATTCAGTTCTTTCTGCCACTCATTGTGTCAAACTGTAGCAACTTCTGCATATGGTGATGTCACATGCATACGCGACTTATTGTCCTCTCATGTTGGACTGAGGGCAGACTGGATGCTACAGTGACTCACTATCACCCCTTGAAGTACAAAGTGGTAGTATGAGACACAGTCTGTCCTGTCTCGGGGCTAGCTGGTTAGCATGCTAACTTCAGTAGATATCTCTGCAACACAATACATAGACGTCTTTCACATAAAGTCAAAACTGTTATTTCTTCACATTCTGTTGATAATTTTATTTAATTTTTTTTTAATGATTTTAACTTTAATTCTTACAGATTCTTACACAGAGCACCTTTAAGTATACTTTTTAAAAGTGCATTTAAATACACTTTTTTGACAAGGAATGTTAGTCTTGTTTCATCTGTCAAAGGACATGTATTCACACTTAAGTGTGGAGTCCTGCTGACATGTGAGGAACAATACAGCCAGTTATTTCTTTACTATTACAACAAGGTGTTCTAATAGAAACAAAAAGTTGGTGTAATCATGCAGTTAATAAAGCAGTCATTCCCATTACACCCTTAGTCCCAGACACTAATATGATCTTAACATCCATTTCAGTTTTAGTAACATATACATTTTACAGTAGTAGACTGTATACTACCTTTTTTCTCAATTGCATGGCATCCTGATAGTCAGTATCTTTTTGTTTTTATATATGATGGTAGCAGTAGACATGGAAAAGACTGCCACATAGCTATACAGAGAGTCCTGCATTTATGCAGCCTCTAGGAAAAGTTTTGATCCAGTTTGCAGATAACCTAAGTTTAGCAGCTACAAGCTATGATGCATGTGTCACAGATTCAATGAGACTTCTCTCCACATTAGCTGACAAAAGTCATTGTACCTCTTTGGCCAGGTTGCAGTTTGTACAGCCTCAGGTGCAATACTTATTCCATATACTGTCAAAAGAACAGAGCTTCATCTCCTCACAGTGAAGAGAGGCACTACAAAGACTTCCTGTGCCTAAAACCAAGAAAGACATGCTGTCTTTTCTAGGTATGGTGAATTACTGCTGTCACTGGATTCCTGACTATGCTCTCCATGATCATTCACTGCATCCAAACACTCAAAGATCAATCAAACCGCCTGCAGTGGACAGATGGTATGCACCTTCCCATCAATGAACAACAAGGCTACACCATGGTGGTGTTCACTCAGAAACATGGCACTCACATGAGACCTATGACATACTACACTCTGAAACTTAGCCCCACCATGCAAGGTATGCCCTCTTGTCTCTGTGCTATCACTGCTGTCTCTGTGTAGCACTGATTAGTTCGTTGGGAAAATGAGGAGCCAGGAAGCAAGCTTGCATTAACTCACTAGTGGGTTTATTCTCATTTTCACTTTTCAACATGACTTTTCCTTTTTATTCTCAGGTCTTGCACTGAGAAACACACATACGTTAATCATACACAGGCACACACATGGCTCAGTGCTGTTCAGTTCTCTCTCTGGTCACCAGCTTCTCTTTAAAAGATCACAAAAGACACATAAGTAAACTGCCGGTGATTAGACATAGGTGAGACCCATCACTGCTGGTTCAACCTGCCTCCTCTATGTCCACAGCTGATGCTCAACCATGCCCCTGCTGCCACATACCCCAACTACCCAACTCAGGCCGAGTTGCTTTCTAGCTTGCCACTGACACCCCCATGGCGTGAGAGGTAATCCTCCACAACCGTTTGTGTCCCTGGCCTGTGAACCACCTCAAACTTAAATGGCCGAAGTGCCAGATACCAACAAGTGATCCACGCATTGGCATCCTTCATGAGCCATTGGAGAGGGGCATTATCAGGGGCATTATCAGAGGGTGAAAGGGCATCTCAGCAGGTAGTAAAGGGTGAAGACCACTGACTTGATGGCAAGACATTCCTTTTCAACGGTGCTGTACTTTATCTCCTTCACCAAGAGCTTACGGCTGATGTACAGCACGGCAATGCAACAGCAGGCCCCCACACAAAACCGCTTTCACACAGCTCTGTCCACTGTACTGGATCTGGCACTCCCTTTTTAGTAAGATCAGTCAGGAGGCTGGTGACATCTAAAAAATACAGTACAAACTTTCTATAATAGCCAGCCAGCCCCAGGAACTGCCTCACCCCCTTTTTGGTCTTGGGTCTCAGGCAGGCCATAGTCACTGCTGTCTTATCAATTTGGGGACGCATCTGCTCATGGCCCCAGCAGAAGCCCAGATACCATATTTACACCCACCCAATTGCACACTTCTTTGGGTTTGCTATGAGTCCCACTCATCTCAAGGATCTCAAGACAGCCCTGAGATGTTGTAAATGCTGCTGCCAATCATTACTATAAATGATTTTATCATCTAAATAGGCAGCAGCATATGCACTGTGCAGCCAGAGGATTCTGTCCATGAGATGTTATAAGGTTGCTGGGACTCCATACAACCCAAATAGATGGGTGACAAATTGGTGTAACCCAAACGGAATGGAAAAGGCCATTTTTTCTCAGGATATTGGAGTCAAGGGAATCTGACAATACATACAGTGTCATAAATACATATATAATATATAAATACATATATAAATACATATATCTGAGAATACATACAGTGTCATAAAAGTGAGCCACACCTAGGCGATCAAGCAGTTCAGCAATGCAAGGCATCAAATATGTGAAAAATTTAGATACTGTGTTGACTTTTCTAAAGTCCACACAGAACTGGTCTGACCCATCAGTTTTGGCCAGCAAGACCACTGGGCTACTCCAATCACTGTGGGACTCCTCAGTTACCCACATCATGCATACCCTTGAGGTCATCCTGAACCACATTTATTTTGTGGTTCAGGTAAGCGGTACAGGAGGCTGCACACAACCACACCTGGAGGAGTTTCAATATTGTGCTCTATGAGGTTTGTGCAACCAGGTAGAGGTGAAACATCAGAAAATTCCTCCTGCAACCTGGCAACCTGTGCTGTCTGGGACAGGGAGAGGTGGTCTCCACAGGGGACCGGGGTGATTGGGCTACACATTTTGGACTTACCTCCAGTCCCAGCTCCTCCCTCTCAGGAACCACTGTTGCCAGAGCCACAGGAACCTCTCTCTCCATGGTTTTAGGAGACTGAGGTGTTATATCTGAAGTGCATTGCCTCTATCCATTCATCTGACCTCATAGTTGACTTCTCTGATTCACTGTGTGACCTCAAAGGGCTCTTGCCACTTCGTGAGTAACTTAGAGCTTGACATGGGTAGTAAAATGAGCACTTTATCTCCAGGTCCAAATTCCCATAACCAAGCTCTCCTCTTAGACAGCTGGGATTGCTGTTCCTGTGCCTCTAACAAATTCTTCTGTGTTAGGTGACTCACAGTGTGGAGTTTTGCTCTCAGGTCAAGAACATACTGAATTTTATTTTTACTAGTAGAGGGTCCCTCCTCTCTATTTCCTCTAATGACATCCAAGACACCATGAGGCTTGCACCCATACAATAATTCAAATGGGGAAAACCCCATGGAGGCCTGCAGGACCTCTCATACTGCAAATAATAGGGGCTTGAGCCACTTACCCCAAGTCCAAGCATCATTGTGAACGAACCTAAGAACCATGTATTTAAGTGTTTGATTAAACCATTTGACCAGCCTCTCCATCTGGGGATCTTAAGCACTGGTACAAATTGATACAATTCCTAATAATTTGTACAGTTTGTGAAGGGTATGACGTGAAAGTAGTGCCTTGTTCAGTCAAGATTTCTTTCAGAATCCCAACTTGGAAACAGTACCTCCACAACACTGTGTGCAGAGATGTTGCACAGAAGTAAGGCTTCCAGGTATCGCATTGCATAGTTCACTAAGACTAACACAAAGCAATGCCCTCATGCAGTCCAGTCTAATGGCCCGATGAGGTTCATACCAATTCTTTTGAAGGGGACCTTGATTAAGGGAAGAGGGATCAGTGGTGCTTTTGGGGTGGCTGGCGGATTCACAAGCTGACACTCGTGACATGTCTGCGAATGCCTGGCCAATAAAAATGAGCCATGAGACAGTTCGGTGTTTCATTCTGCCCCAAAATGCCCCACCATGGGATAATGATGAGCTACATGGAACAGAAGTTCCCTATGGCTCTTTGGAACCAACAATTGGGTCGGGTGGAAAAATATGGGTCAGAGAGCTCAACATTAGGCTGAATTTTTGACCATTGATTACTCTCACTTGATCAAAACCATGTCTCAGGGTCTCATTGCATGATTGCTCCAATGGGATATCCCCATGGGTAATCTCCATGAACAGTGGAGAGTGGCAGAGCCCTCCCCGCCCTCCATATCCCTCTGATGCAAATGGCTCCGAGACCACCTCCCCAGCCAATGCCATGCTGGAATCCACCAAAGCCTCACTACAGCAGGACCCATCCACAAATATACGGTTCACTAATGCCTGAAATCCTGGCAAATTTGTCCCCAGAATTAGTGGATGGGTGAGGCAAGGACTAACCATTATGTTTTTCTCCCCAGAATTTAATTATGATGGGCACAAGTGGATACTTGTAAATATCCCTGTGCACACACCTCACCTTCACCAATAGTATGCCCCGCATTGAATCAGGCTTTGATTAGACCCTGAATCCACCATGGCCTGATGTGTACTCCCTTGCATACTCCCTGACACAGTACATTCCTTCTTGATCAGGGGAGCTCTGAGGCATGACAGTAATCCAGATCAGCATTCCCACTTCCAGAAAATGCTGATCCTGGAACTGCAGGGCTTTCCCGCTATGCCTGCAAATCTGCCCAGGCTTTGCCCTGGTCCTGGGTGCCGCAGAAAGTTCCACCTGTGTAGAGAGAGGGAATTAGTGCAGACATCTGAGGGAGAGGAGAAGGGGTAAGGGAAAATGGGAAGGAAGTGGTTTCAGGGGAATTGGCCCCTGTTTCTGTGGTGAAGGGACAGGGGAGTGGAGGGAGAAGAAGCATAAGAGAGAGAGAGAGAGAGAGAGAGAGAGAGAGAAGGGGTGGGGTGCCCACCTATCACAGGAAATGCCATCAAATGGTCCAGCCAGATAACTTCATCCAGCGACTCCGGGCAATGGTAGTGGACCCATTCAACTGTCCCTTCCAGCAGCCAGGCAATGAAATGCTCCAGCACCACTGCTTTGATGATGTGTTCAGCGTCATGCTTCTTGAACAGTAGCCAGCAATGACAGGCATCCCGGAGTTGGAGGTCTGGGTACTCCAGCAGGTTATTCACAGGGAGCTGTTGGGCTGCAAGCTGGGCTGCAAGCTCCCCCAACAGTAGTGGCCAGAGGCAGACTGCCCACTGCTTGGCCAAACCCACACCATTACTGATTGCTTGAAAAGCTGGCTGAAGGCTTTGGGGTCGTTATGCTGGCCCATCTTGGTCAGAGTAATGTGGGGTGTGCCCACAGTGACTGCTGTGGTGTACTCAAAAGTTGTATCAAGCTCTGGAGCACCTGTCAATCCTCCTCCTGCACTGCGAGCAGCAACTGGAAGCATGCTTCCTGCTTCGTGCACAGGGTAATGAGGGCCTGTGTTTTGTCTGGTGGACCCTGTGAAGGGCATGGATAAGCTCTGATGGGGCAAGGTCTCTCTGATGGTATTTGGTCTTCAATTGTCCTGGGTTTCAGCACCAGTGTGACATTCCGTTCGATTGGGAAAAGAAGAGCCAGGAGGCAGTTGTGTGAGACTCAAACAGTATGGGTTTATTCCCGTACATTCATTTTTCAGTGGGTTTTTTTTATTTTTTTCAGCACACACACATCTCTGTACTGGTTCTTGGCTTTCTCTCTGGTTACCAGCTTCCTCCTGAAAGCACACAACAAACACACATGAGTAATCTACCAGTAATCAGACACAGGTGAAAATCATCACATGTTACCTGCCAGTTCAACCTGCCTCCTCTCCGTCCATAGCTGTAAAAAAATGTTTAATATAAAATAGCTCAATGGGGAATTAATGATGTCACAGAATTATTACCCAACTTAAATTGACTATCCACCGAAATAGTTTAATAGGTATCCTGTAACAATACTGCAATGAGACTCTTCTTAATGCGCAGTTAAAAAGTCTCATTTCACTCAAAAGAGGAAATTAATTCATTTTAAAGCTTAGGCAGGGGAGCAAACAATAAGTGACCTGCATGGGGAAGCCATGGCCTAATGGTTAGAGAAGCAGCTTTGGGACCAAAAGATTACTAGTTTGATTCCCTATGGCTGAAGTGCCTTTAAGCAAGGCACTTGCTGCTCTGGGTATGTTGTATGTTGCTCTGGATAAGAGTGTCTGCTGTTAATGTAATGCATGTGAGCAAATTGGACAAAGTCACAGATTATAACAAAATTAACATTTATTTTGTTATATATATTTATTTTATAACATTAACAGACATTAAACAGAACAAAGAAGATAAAAACAGACTGTGGCAGCAGGGGCATGGTCGAGCACCAGTTTGTGAATGGAGGGCAAGGCCAGGGAAGGTGAGTGGGAAAGCGATCTCACCTGTGTCTAATTAATGGTGCATGTGTGTCTTTTGCAGTGACAGCGCTGGGCATATATGGGTGGAGGAAGTGGGTGGAGGGAGGTCTTGTTTCCCGTGTGTGTGTGTATGTGTGTCTGTCCTTTGATGCTGAAAAGCTCAAATAAAGACTGCTTTTTTTTGTTTACCCACCCGTCCCTGTGCTTCAGTGTCCCAACCTACTGGGGAACTGTTACACAGGCATAAACATCAGATAAACAAAAATGGATGGAAGGTGGAAATGATGATAACCAATACAGACTAAAATATTGTCACAGAAAACCAGTGTTGACCTCTCCTTCATCAGCAAGCAAATTGAAGATGATAATAACTCAGCATGTTAAAGTAAGTAAAAAGAGGAGAGCAAGCCTTTAACAGGAAAGTACCAGATTATCAAATGAATGGAAGTTTGTTTATATGTTCTTTCCAAATATGCAGAAGTTCACAATGACTCGGTGGTGTTCCCGCTGTAACAGCTGATGCAGTCAATGCACAAGATTTTCAGAAAGGATGGTTGGCTAGAGTTCAAGTTAAGTGTTCATGGTCTTGTTTGATCGAAAGTGACAAACAGAGTGTAGGTTTGGTACCAGTTTACCAAAACTCTCAAAGTCATTGTTCTGAAGCAAGGTTTTTTTTTCTATTTATGACCCCGCACTGCTGCAACTTTTAATCCATTTGCATTGAACTCATAATGAATGCATCTCCATGAAATTGAGTACCCGATTTGGAATCAGGAGAATTTTTCCAACATATCAATACCAAACACACTCATTGTATCATGAACCATTTGCGAGTTATTATTCATTACTGAAATACAACTATTAAATTAAAAATCACACCAGCTGTCTTTGCATGAATGATACAAGATTATCTTTGTGTTAAATAGAGTACATAGAGGACTAGATATCCATTGTTCCTGGTAATACATATTAATTTTAAACACCATTTCTTTTAAGAAATAAAATCTTTTTGTTTCAAAGGGAGAGACGTGTGTGTGTGTGTGTGTGTCTGTTCAGCCCCAATGATTAAAAGGTGAGAAATGTCCATTTATCCATTGAGGATTTCCTTGGAGTCTCTGTGTTTAATTAAAAGTTCAAGACGTTTTAAGTTAGGTGAATTCTGTGCGTGAATAGTAGTCCATATGTAAAGTATTATTCTGGAGTTTCTGGACATTTGCATGGGGAATTCCGTTTGAGGTCAGCTCAGGAGGTCAATTTAGGAGGAAATCATGTCCCCCTCCAAGTGTTGGTGTCACAGGGTCTGCTGATCTGATCATAAATGGCCTATTTGTATCAATTAGCAGGACAGTGCTAATTAGCAGGACAGGCATATCTGTGAATAAGACACAGGAGATCCTTAGGTCAGCATTCTTGGAGGTCATCTGGACCTCCAGGGAGGTGTGATGGAGTTTATTGTAAGTAAACTGGCCTCAGTTTTTTAATCTGAGTGTTCCAGCTTGTCCATTCACAGATTGATATCTCTCATGGCTAGATTTGATCCTACACAGCTGATGCTCAACCATGACTCCACTGCCACAGCAGGGCATTTCAATACTTATACAGATTCCACAAGAAATGATTCAGAGGATGATTGTGCCTTTAATGCATGTGAGAAGAAGGCCTCTGGGGCCACGATGAGGGACAAGGCAAAGAATACATTTCTAACAAAGTGGGGGAAATGATGGAGAATTTTGCTTCTCTGTTATCTCTTTAATCACTGTTTTTATATGATGATTCTATCAGTGAGTGTTCCTGTGCAGATTGATTGCTTAAGTTATAGGAAACCACCTTCTGAAGCTGTTATTACCTAATAAGGAGATGTAGAAATGTGTATATGCTCTTTCGGTACATTTTTGTATATTCATTATTTTGTGACCTCAGAGAAATTTTTCTATTGTTTACATCTTAAGATTTACATCTAAGCAAGATGGCGCCACGGATGGCTGCCTCAGTGTGTTGGTGTGCATTGTTTTGTCTTGTTTTGTTTGTTAACTTAGTTCATTGCTGTGATACTCGAAGCTCTTTCACCAGAGAAGAGCTCATGAACATCAGAGAAACAACTCCAGCAGACTTATTACCAACTTTTCTGGTGTCATCCGTGGAATTAT
>JAOTRR010088235.1:0-10043 GCA_028570945.1 Gogo arcuatus
ATCTAGCCATCACAATTTGGCCCTTGTCAAAGTCGCTCAGATCCTTACGCTTGCCTTATTTTTCCTGCTTCCAACACATCAACTTCATGAACTAAATAGTACACTATAGTACACTATATGACCAAAAGTTTGCAGACACTGGACCACTGCACATTATTACTAGTGTTATTACCCAAACTGGTGCCACAAGGTTGGAAGCATACAATTTTTTCGGATGAATTTGTATGCTGTTGCATGAAGATTTCTCTTCACTGGAACTAAGGGGCCCAAACATTTTCCAGCATGACCATGCCCCTGTGCACAAAGTTCAGTCCATGAAGACATGGTTTGCCAAGATTGGTGTGGAAGAACTTGAGTGGCCTGCACGGAGCCCTACTGAGTTTTCTTTGCATGGAGCATGATAAGGGATGGTTATCCTTGGTGAAAAAACTCAGAAAGCCAGTCAGAAAATTGTGATCTTAGCCCAGAAAAATTCTGAACACAGTTTGCCAGATGTCCTTGACCCTCCAAAAGGCTAAGAACCTCACTCCATGTGATTTTCAAAACGTCTTCTGTAGTGCTGCCTCACATTCTGCAGAGAACATTCAATACATTGAAGGTGACATTCAGGTGTAACACCATTTTCAAAGAGATAGCATTTCTGAACTACACAAAATTGGAACTAGCCATAAATCTGCCCCAACTTCAGTAATGGCTCTGATAACATTTTGAAGTCAAATTGTATACTGTAGACACATAATTAGAAGCTCCTGCATGCAATGCTGACTGAGGACTTGGCCAGCAAAGAACAGGGTGTTGAGGAGCCCCTGCTTTCAAAATCCCTTGTCTCACTTGTTCCACTCTTACTGGTGGAAACTCCAGCCATAGACAATGCTCTTTTTAAGGGTTATTTCAGCAATATCAACAGATAGTGTAATTCATTCTGTGGTATATGCTTCTTGAGGGATGTCTGTGGTGGGAAAAACCTATGATGCATCAATCTGCTTGCAATTCACTGTGCAGTAAAGCCCAGTTTGCATACACCAAACATACCCATACATTTTGGATGCTGAAAGGATAGTGTATTAGATTGTGTAAAAAAAGGATTATCAAATAAAGTTACTTGCATCTGTTTCAGTGCAAACTAAGATTTCTGCAATATGTCAAATGCTGAAATACAGTTCCCCAATGACCCTCTCAGCATTTATCCAGGCAAATTTTTTCATAACATTTTCCAATATGGACAAAAGCAGATTTGTCTCTGATCCTCTGCAGGTGGCACATTAGATCTGGCAGATGTGAACTGACATACAGATTCAGCAGCAAAACAGGTAGTATGTACAGGTAAGAGCTGGACTTCTCCATGGGAATGTCCATCACCACCAGCTGTGGAGATCACCATGAAGGGGCAAGAATCGAAGCCCCTATTCTAAATCAGCCTCTAGTTGCAGTCGAAACATGTAGACATACAGTACTAGTGACAGCAAAAATCTTGGGGGAACAGGTGTTGAGAATATGGTGAACACATTTACTGCACAAATTATTATAGACCTAGTCATGATACTGCAATCTGTCATGGAGGCAGACAGATAGACACAGGTTCAGGTTTATGTGTTTTTTTAAAATCCACTTATGCAAACAGGCTAGGCAATACTCAAACAAGACATGGTCTAAGAGTCAGGCGATCAGAACACGAGCACAAACCAGACAAAGCTAATGAGATAATGATATGCTGGCAATGTTCAAAGTAGGAATAACATTCAATGTTTTGTGCAGGGTGAGATGCTTTTCTGCTAATCATGGTTGTATAGAATGATTATTTGAGCAGAAGAGGAGAAACTGACCCAAAACACTGGTAAGTAATGCACATTAATGAACTGTTTTTAGTCAATTTGTCTTCTTTCTTGCTTCGACCTGATGTAATTAAAATGGATAAAGTTAGTGGCTAACTACAACTAACTATCTAGTATCTAGAGTATGACATGTTAGGCTAATGAACTTTAGGCTGCTAGCTAATTACTATTAGCTATAACAACAGCAGCCTGTTGACTTTCAAGATAATTACCACTCAGGTGTTCAATCACCTACATTTCTTTTCAGAACTATAGCAACTCAGACAATCATAGCCAATGAAGAAATGATTTTCCTTATTTCAAAACCATGCTAAGTAGCCTATTGGCCATTCTTCAGCATGAGGCTAATGTTGTTTGCAAATGCAAGATTTATTGATGAACACAAAATAAATACCCAGCCACTGGGGTTGCACAAGCCAGTGCATACTTAGTACCGGTCCCAAGCCCAGATAGATTGGGGAGGGTTGTGTCAGGAAGAGCATCCTGTGTAAAAAACCTATGCCAAATCAAATATGCAGATCAGGATGATCCGCTGTGGCAACCCCTAACGGGAACAGCTGAAAGAAGAAGGAGAAGATGATTGATGAACACAAAACAGGAAAGGGTAAATCCAAAAACAATCAAAAACATGCAAAACAAAAGTCAGGTGACTGGCAAACAGACTGAAGGGCAAAATGAGAAATGAAAGTATACAAAAAATGATCACTGTCAATATAGATTAGCGATGAGCAATGAAAGGTTTAGACTCACTGTTAGTATTAAGTAAGAAGTTAATTGTTTCACTGAGTGTGATCTCTGTGACTTTGATCATGGCATGGATGTTGATACCAGAAGGGCTGGTTTGAGTATTTGATTAACTGCTGATCTCCTAGGAATTTCACACATAACAGTCTCTAGAGTTTACACAGAATGGTGCCAAAAAACATAAAACATCCTGTGTGCAGATGGTCTGCAGGCCTTGTGAATGAGAGAGATCAGGGGAGAATGACCAGACTGACAAATCTGAGAATGAAAAATAGAATGCAAGGTGTGACATTGACCAATGAAATCGTCCCTGCCTCCTTGGGTATGTTCGCTTTATTTACGGGCGGGTTACTGTTTGTTACTTACTGGTGTTTTCAGTCCGTTTATCCTCTTCTGCTTTTTCCTTTTTGTATTTTTCCACCCCTGATTGGTAAGAACAGAAAATTCATGGGGCCCCCTGGTGGCCCCTCAGGGCCCTAAATGACTGTTTATGCTCCTTATAGCAAGAAACAGCCCTGGGCCAGGATTTCGGGAGCTCACCGTAGACATAAAACCAGGTGGGTCCCGGCAATCAGAACAATGCGAGGTCTTCAGTGCCTCAGCAGAGGACCATGAACAGGTGGGGACAAGGCATCCCCAAGAGCATACTTTAAAGAATATATTCAATCAGGTGGCAGTGATTTATGGGTAGAGAAAACACTAATCTGGCTAATCTCCCCTTTTTACTGGCCGGGCATTTGTGGTGCTGTTTGTCAGTAGAGTGCATCTTGCCACAGATTTTAGCTAGTGAATTCACCAGCCATCCCCAACATGTTGTTGTGTCCTCTCTGACTTGTTGAGATCCCCTTCAGTGGAATTGACATGGAGCTTGTTGGGCTGTTAGACTGGTCAACACAAGGATATCACTTCATATTAGTCTGCTAACTTTGCAACACAACATCCTGAAGCCATGCCTCTGAGGATGATCTCTTCAAAGAGTGTAGCAACAGCACTGTTTCAAGTAATCTCCTGAGTTGGGATCCTGAAAAATTTTTCTCCAGGCACAGGAGAGGCAACAACAGCTCTATAAAAGGTGCTCCCAACAGAGACAATTTGCAATGGGACTGTGACAGCAGGGGCGTGATCGAGCGTCAACAGTGGGCAGCGAGGAGTCAGGTACAACCGGTAGGTAACACGTGATGAGTTTTACTTGTGTCTGATTACTGGCAATTTGTGTGTCTCTTGTGTTCTTGCAGAAAGAAGCCAGTAACTAGAGAGAGAGCTCAGCAACCCAGCACCGTGCGTGCGCATAGGTGTGTGTCTAAAGTGCAGAGAGTGAAAATAATGTCACTGAAATGTATATTAAAATAAAGCACACCTTGAGCTGTCATGCCTGTCTCCCATTTCCTCATTCCCTGAGCTGCAAGTGTTCACTGGTGCTGAAACCTGGATGTGAGGAGAAAGCACCGTCATGGACTCCATGCCAGTTGCCGAGATCCTCTAGACCCTCGTCAGGAAACACCAAGCTCAACATCAGGTCCTCATTGCGCTGTGCACAGAGCAGGAGCATTGCTTCTGGGATCTGCTCCAGGCCCAGGTAGAGGACCAGCTGGTGATCCAGAGCCTAGTCCCGTTAGCTGGTACGCCAAACCCCACATTCTACTGCTCAGGATGGGTCTGGAGGACAAGTCGTAGGCTTCTATTGAGCTGTTTGAGCGCATTGCTGAAGCGTGCTTGTGGCCAACCTCGCAGTGGTCTGTCCACCTATTGCCACTCCTGACAGGGGAAGCCCAGCTCTCAGCCGCCAATCTGCTGCAGTATCCGAACCTGAAGCGGTTTTCGGGAGCAGGCACTCCCGCCCCTTCCCTCTCTCTTCCTTCTCCTCCGTCTTCTTGACCCTCCCCTATCCCCGCACTGTGGAAACAGGACCAATTCCCCCAAAGCCCACTCCCTGAACCTGTGTCCCTCCTCGTTTTCCCTCACCCCCTTGTGCCTCTGTGCCAATGCTGCCACTAACTCCCTCTCTCTCTCCACAGGTGGAACCGTCCGTGCTCACCAGGACTGGGACAAACCCCGGGCAGGTCTGCAAGCATGGCAGGAAAGCCTTGCATTTCCAGGAACAGCATCCCCTGAAGGAGGTGGGGATTCTGATCTGCATTCTTGATGCACCTCAGGCTTCCCCAGATCGTGCAGGAATGTACAGTGTGGCAGTGAGTATTCAAGGGGGTACATATATCAGGCCTTGGTGGACTCGAGTTGTAATCAGACCACAGTTCATCAAAGCCTGATTCAATGCGGGGCATTGGGAAATGCACAATTGGTGAAGGTGAGGTATGTACACAGGGATGTTCACAAATATCCACTGGTGCCCGTCGCTATTTTATTTAGTGGAGAAAAGCATAGTGTGGAGGCAGCGGTTAGTACTTGCCTCATCCATCCATTAATCCTGGGGACAAATTGGCTGGGGTTTAAAATATTAGTAAAGCACTTATCTGTGGATGGGTCTTGCTGCAGTGAAACTCTGTGGATTCCAGCGTAGCGTTATCTGGGTAGGTGGTCCCTGGGCCGTCTGCATCAGCTCTGCATCAGGGGGACACTGAGGGTAGGGAGGGCTCTGCCCCTCCACTCTCTGCAGGGATTTCCCTTCGAGATTTCCCGTTGGAGCAGTTGCCAAGTGAAAGTCTGAAGCATGCTTTTGACGAAGTGAGAGTAATCGATGGTCAAAACCTCCAGCCTAATGTTGCACTCTCCTACCCATATTTTTCTGTAATTAAAGATAGGTTTTATTGAGTGATGCAGGACGCTCACACAGGAGAGGAAACAACCCAGTTGTTGGTCTAGAAGAGCCGTAGGGAACTTTTATTCCATGCAGCTCATCATAATCCTATGGCAGGGCATTTAGGGCAGGATAAAACACTGAACTGACTCATGGTCCACTTCTATTGGCCAGGCATTTGTGGCAATGTTCGCAGGTGGTGCACAGCATGTCGTGAATGTCAGCTGGTGAATCCACCAGCCACTCCAAAAGCACCATTGCTACTTTTACCATTTATCAAAATCTTTTTGATAAAAAAAAAACATTTCTACATGCAGTGTTGTGGAAGCACTCTTCTGTGTTATCTCCTAAGTTGGGATTCCAAAAGAGATCCTGACTGATCAAGGTACAACATTCATGTCACGCACACTTCACAAACTGTATGAATTACTGGGGATTAAATCGATTCATACCAGTGTTTACCATCCACAAACAGATGGGCTGGTTGAACAATTTAATCAAACACTTAAAAACATAATTTGTAAGTTCATTCACAAGGATGCTAGAAATTGGAAGAGATGGTTGGAACCCTCTTATTTGCAGTACGAGAGGTCCCGCAAGCCTCCATGGGGTTCTCCCCATTTGAATTATTGTATAGTCGCAAGCCTCTTGGCGTCTTGGACGTCATTAGGGAAAATTAGGAGGAGGGACCTTCTGTGAGTAAAAATGAAATTCAGTGTGTTCTTGACCTGAGAGCAAAACTCCTCACACTGAGTCACCTAATCTAGGAAAACTTGCTACAGGTGCAAGAACGGCAATCCCAGCTGTATAATGGGGGCTCGGCTACAGGAGTATGCACCGGGAGATAAAGTGCTTGTTTTACTACCCACGTCGAGTTCTAAATTACTCGCAAAGTGGCAAGGACCCTTTGAGGTCACATGGCGAGTTGGAGAATTCAACTGTGAGGTCAGGCGAATGGATAGAGGCGATGCACTCCAGATTTACCACCTTAATCTCCTGAAATTGTGGAGAGAGGAGGTTCCTGTGGCTCTGGTGAGAGTGGTTCCTGAGAGGGAGGAGCTGGGACCGGAGGTAAGTCTAAAAAGTGGGGCCCAATTTACCCCAGTCCCCTGTGAAGATCACCTCTTGCTGTCCCAATGAGCACAGGTTGCAGGAGGAATTCTCCAATGTGTTTTTGCCTCTACCTGGGCACACTAATCTCATAGAGCATCAGATTGAGACTGCTCCAGGGGTGGTGGTATGCAGCTGCCCATATCAGCTCCCCGAGCACAAAGAAATGTGGTTTGGGATGAACTAATGAGCTCGACATATGGGTAACTGAAGAGTCACACAGCGATAGGAGCAGTGTGGTGGTTTTGGTTACCAAATCTGATGGGTTGGTCCAGTTCTGTGTAGACTTTAGAAAAAGTAATACAGTGTCTAAATTTGACGCATATCTGATGCCTCGCATTGATGAACTGCTCGCTTTTATTCGACACTGGATTTGACTAAGGGATATTAGCAGATACCCATGACCTCATTATCCCATGAAAAAAATGCCCTTTTCCACTCTGGGTTACACCAATTTGTCTCTCTTCCGTTTGGGTTGTTTGGAGCCCCAGCAACGTTTCAACGACTCATGGACAGAGTCCTCCACCCACACAATGCATATGTCGCTGCCTATTTGGATGATATCATCATTTACAGTAATGATTGGCAGCGGCATTTACAACATCTGAGGGCTGTTCTGATATTGTTGATACAAGCTGGACTCACAGCAAACTCAAGATAGTGTGCATTTGGGTGGATGGAAGTACTGTATCTGGGCTTCCACTTGGGTCATGGTCAGGTGTGTCACCAAATTGATACGACTGCAGTGATTGTGGCCTGCCCAAGACCAAAAAGGGAATGAGGCAGTTCCTGGGCCTGACTGACTATTATAGAAGGTTTGTACCTAATTTTTCAGACTTCACCAGCCCACTGACTGACCTCGTTAAAAAGGGGTACAAGATCCGGTCGGAGTGGACGGAGCCGTGTGAATGGATTTTCACCCACGTTAAAGTGGTTTTGTGTGGGGGCCTGCTGTTGTGTTCACCTGAATCTTCTCTCCCTTTTATCTTGCAGACCGACGCATTGGACAGAGGCCTGGGGGCCATTTTGTCCCAGGTGATGGAGGGGGAGGAGCGCCCCGTGCTGTACAGCTCTTGCAAGCTCTTGGTGCAGGAGAGTCCGTACAGCACAATTGGAAGGAGTGTCTCGCCATCAAATGGGCGGCCCTCACTCTCCGATACTACCTGCTGGGATGCCCTTTCACTCTCTGTTCCAACCATGCCCTGTCAAGTGGCTCTGCCACATGAAGGATGCCAACGTGTGGATCACTTGTTGGTTTCTGGCCCTTTAAGTTCGAGGTGGTCCACAGGCCAGGGGCACAGATGGTGATGGCAGATTACCTCTCCCACCGGGGGTGGGAGTCACCTACAGACCAGACAGTTCCCCAGCCTGAGTTGGGCAGTGAGTATATGTAGCAGCGGGTGTGCAATCGAGCATCAGCTGTGGGTGGTGAGGAGTCAAGCCGAACCAGCAGGTAACCCGTGATAAGCTTCACCTGTGTTTGATTACTGGCAATTTATTTATGTGTGTCTATTGTGTTTTTGCAGAAAGAAACCAGTAACTAGAGAGAGAGAGAGAGAGAGAGAGAGAGAGAGAGAGAGCTCAGCAGCCCAGCTCCTTGTGTGTGTGCGCACATGTGTGTGTGTCTAAAGTGCAGAGAGCAAAAAAAGCACACCTTGAGCTGTCACACCTGTCTCCCATTTCCTCATTCCCTGAAGTGCATGAGTGTTATAGGGAGATAAAGTCCTGATTACTTCCCAACTCCAACTCAAAATAACTCAATAAGTGGCAAGGGCCATTTGCGGTCACATGGCAAGTAGGAGGGGTTAAATATGAGGTTGTGCACAGAGACAGGAGAAATGCATGGTAGATATACCACCTTAACTTCTTAAATGAATGGAAGGAGGCAGTCCCTGTTGCTCTGGTGACAATAGAGGCAGAGAGAGATGAGTTGGGGCCTGATTGTCCAAAGACAGCTGATTCCAGTCCAGGTTGGACACCATTTCTCACTGTCCCATAGAGCAGAGGTTGTCAAAATGCAATCCGAATTTTTGGACGTGTCTTCTCCCCTGCCTGGTCACACAAACCTCATAGAACACCACATAGAGACTCCTACCAGTGTGGTTGTGCACAGCCAGCCATATTGCTTACCTGAATACAAAAAAGTGGTTCCGGATAAATTAGAGAAAAGGCTGGAGATGGGAGAGATAGAGGAGTCCCACAGTGACTGGAACAGCCCCATCATGCTGGCCAGTTTGTGTGTGGACTTTTGCAAGGTGAATTTCTAAATTTGGTGCCTATCCAATGCTTGGCTTTTTTTTTAAAATTTGACTCTGGATTTGATTAAGGGCTACTGGCAGATTCCATTGTTACCAAAGTCCAAAGAAAAAGATGTCTTTTGGTATACCATTCAGTTTACACCAATTTGTCACACTTCGGTTCAGGCTTTTTGGGGCACCGGCCATGTTTTAGAGACTAATGGATTGGGTGTTTCTGCCCCAGAGTGCATATATTGCTGCATATTTAGATGATACAATAGTCATTAGTAATGGTTGGGAGCAGCATGCCCCCTAATGATTTGGTGTGAATTTATTGTGGATTTCTAACAGCATCATACTGTATTTCATAATAACTGTAAAATACTGTTAAATATTCATCCCTCGCATGTAAATTAACAGTTAATGTGGTTGCTTAATCAATAACAGTAGAACTGTACTTTATCAGCATAAAATAGTATTTTCTGTCAAGCTGTGGAAATACACACTATCATCCCTTCACAAGTCCAGTCATTATTGATCAACATCGTACTGATGATTGTAGGCTAATATTTCAGTTTTGATGATAACACTTTTATTAAACTGCGGAAACTGCTCATACATTTTTGCGTGACAAGAAACTGTGACTGGCTGTTCCTGAGCTTGACTTTATCTGTTGACATTTCAGATAATGTTTCATTAGGTCTGTTTCTTTAAGTCAGGTTGTTAAAATTAGGGAAACAAACTCTGTAGCTTGAGCAATGTTAGCTAGCTAACAGCGAAGTTAATGTGTTGTTTCAGATCTTTGTAAAGTTTGTCATCTTATCTTTTCTTTATTTAACTTCATTTAAAAACTTATTACAAATATAGGCTAGCTTATTAACAGCACACCTGTTTTCCAGCCTTTTTATTGAACAGTTCTGTAAATTAGGTATCCTTGACTCAGTTGAAGCCAGCAAAAATAGCCAGTAAAGTTAATGTTGAACACAGTTTATTGCAGTGGCCCCTTTCTCTCCTTCCATTAGTTTGCTTCATATTATACCAGTGACATTGTGTTGCTAAATTTTGTTGTTGTTTGCCTGCTTGTTTTACAGGCGCTTGTCATCGGTGATTGAGGATACCAGCCCAACACTGCAGTCAAGTCCTCTACCACTGTCTGCTCTCCCTTTCTCTCTCTCTTCTCTTTTGCCTTTTCACTTTGTACAAAAGACTTGTTTCCAAGCTAGATGGTGATGCAGTTCTGTTACACTGTTCTTGATGCTATTTAAACTCAGTATCTGAGGTTATGCTCATGAGTTCAGTAAAGCCTGTCATTAAAGATTAACAAAACCCAAAAATAAACTCCTTTATACTGACAGATAATATCCA
>JAOTRR010088245.1:0-10042 GCA_028570945.1 Gogo arcuatus
TTGTGAGTGACCCCACCCACCCTTCACACACCTTCTTCAGTCCCCTGCCTTCTGGAAAAACAGGGCTCAACATTAACGGTTGTCTGATTGTCCAGGACAACTAAAAGTTGTCATCGGACAAGTGAGTTTTAAATCTACTTGTCCGATCGGGCAAGTGGGGAAAAAAAAAAAAAAAAGAGATTGGAAAACAAAATCTGAAAAGGAAAAAGTAAAAATGATACAAGTGGTATCGCAAACCTTATAAACTGTCAACATTTTCGAGCAGAAGCAATGAAATTCGTGCGCATGCGTATACATTCCAGAAATCCCAGGTTATATTTTTAGCGGCTATTTTTAGCAAAGGGTAAGTGTCGTGCACCATGATTATATATTTTGAGGTCATCTGTGTTTTTACGAGTCCAAATGAAAAAAATACAGGGGGAAAATGAATTTCATAATGTCTTGCAAACCTAAGCACAACGTGATTTCAAACAACCATCAATGCAAGTGTCGTAAAATTTGCGACATTCGACCCATTTCTGGTTTGTTTATATGTTACGATGGTTTACCGGCTGTCAGCTTGAGGAAGTCATGTCGAACTTGTTGAATTGTGGTTTTACAAGTAACAAAGCCAGCAAAGGTGATAAAGAAAATGGCAAGGAGAGTTCACAGAAAAAGTACAAAGCAAAAAGAAAGTTAGAGTTTTTACCAAAGTGGTTAAAAAACTATGAATGGCTTCGCTATGATGACAAGTTGGCAGCTATGTTTTGCAAGCCGTGAGAAAAGTATGCCAACAATAAATCTTCTTTTGTCACTGGATGCACAACCTTTTGTGTAGAATCACTGAAAAGCCATGAATGCAGTTCACGTCATGTGTCTTCCAGTAAGAGGGAAACAACTGACATAATGAACAAAAAACAGAAAGTAGTGGTTTGTTCCTATACTGGTGACCATTAAAGAGTCAGATGGTGCCCAAGCCATTCCGGGGTGCTCAAACGTGGTTGGTGCAATGGACTTGAACATCAGAACGTTAAATGAATATCAACTACAAAAACTTTGTGTGTTTCAACTCTGCATACTGGATAGCAAAAAATGAACTCCCTTTCACCCTGTATCCATCAGTTCTTGATCTGCAGCATGTGAATGGGGTTGAACTGGCAAAAAGCTACAAAACTTATCATGCTTGCAGAAGGTACATATCACTTATTCATTATATTTAAGCAATTATGTATTTGATGTTCATTTTTAAAGCACATCTTTAATAAATTATATTTTTCATAACTTTAAATGCGTTGAGTCTATTTCAAATTTTATGACTAAAAAAACTGTAGTTAAGTGATTTAAAATTCCAGTACAGTTATTTCATGAAGAAAAAAGATAGAGTAAATTTGCCCATTTTCATGTTTTCCAGTTCTATATTGCTCATTAGTTTTATTGTCTTAGACAATAAAAGTAATTGACAATAATAGACTCTATTCCAGATTTATGTCATTCATCTACCAAGATCTGAGAGGAGAGTCCATAGACATATTGACCAAGTCCAGAGTGCTGTATAATCATGTTTGACGGGGCCACAGACGTGTCCATTTGTGAGAATGAACTTGTGTATGCTCGTGTGGTGGTGGAAGGCGTTCCAAAATGTGTCTATGTGAAGATGCAGCCTGTTGAGCATGCATATGCAGACAGTGTGTTGGGGCCTGTAGAAGAGGCCATGTCTTGTGTTCCTGGATGGAAGAATAAGTTAATAGCCACTGGTTCAGATGGTGCAAGTGTAAATCTAGGTAAACACCATAGTGTTATAGCTTTACTGAAAAGATAGGTGCCCCAGTTGATTGCAGTGCACTGTCAATCATTGCTTAGAGCTAGGTGTTCTTGATGCTCTAAAGGAGAGAGATACAGCAATGTTTGCAGACATTAAGTCAGTCTTTTTGTACTTGCACAAACATTATCACTACTCTGCCAAGGCCTTGTGAGAGTTAAAAGCTTTAGCTAAAGCTATGGAAGTTAAAATGATGAGACCAGCCAACTTAGAGGGAACACGTTGGATGCCACATCTAAGCAAATCACTGGCTATTCTCTTAAAGCCTGATAACTACTGTGTTTGTCACTCATTTTGAGTGACATTGTTGACATTGTTGAGGGTGGCAAAGGTAATGCTGATGTTCAGGGAAGGGCCAGAAACATTCTGAAGCACCTGAAGAGTGAAAAACTTTTTCTTGCTGGATGTTCTAGAGGTGTTAAGTGACATGTCTCTACAGTTCCAGAGAGACACATGCTCCCTTCCAGATGTCATGGACACATTAGAGACTGCTTGTCTCGGATTGGTTGCACTACAACAACGACCAGGGAAATTCTTGCAGGGTTTTATGGATACAACATCGGCAGAGCATGTTTTCCAAGGGATGCAGCTCATTAGATCTCCCTTAACAGATGAACAGATGCTTGTGAAGAAAAATCTTCTTTTGGAGACTGTTATAGATCATGTCTCAGGTAGAATGAAGGATCCGGACACTACATCAGTTCTAAAGCCAATGCAGGTGTTTTGTCATGAAGCTCCCTGACACAGAGGCAGAACTGACAACCTATGGTGAGGAAGAGTAATCACTGTGTGTGATTACTTTCATACAAGTCTGGAGAGGATGGAATGTGTGGTAGAGCAGATCCCTCAGACAGAGTGGCCAGCCCTCAAATTGCACATGTTCAGAAACAAGCAGCACTCAACAGAAGTTCTGCTCAGAAAGCTATTCACAGATGATAATCTGAAGGACAGATTTAAGAACATTCTTATGTTGATAGAAATTATGCTTGTAACTCCAACATCTAGTGCCATTTGTGAGAGGGAATTTTCAGCAATGGCCAGAATTAAGTCTGACTGGAGGTCCTCTCTCCAGCCTGAAATACTTGACTATCTTATGGCAATTTCCATTTCTGGACCCCCAGTTGGAGAGTACCAGTACACCAGGGCTCTCAACCTTTGGTACAATGGAGGTCAAAGGAAGAGGAGACCTCAGTTTGAGGGTGGTGACACTGATGACCTTAATGGATAGACAATGCTACCAATGTTATTGTTGACCCATAGCAGCTTTTCCTCTATTTCAGAATGTTCACCTCACAGTTATAGAATTAATCTTAAAGTTATACTATGTTCTATTTGTTTTAGCCATTATAATGAATAAATATGGTTCTTAAAGCAATTTCTTATTCATTTCTTTACTTCTTCCTTTAGAATATGATTTCATGTTCGGGCAAGTGCATTTTGGGTCCAGGCAAGTGATTTCTTTTGTGGTACTTGCCCGACTGGACAAGTGGATAAAAAAAGTTAACGCAGAGCCCTGAAAAAGGTACCGAAACCTCCGAGCTAGCTTCACCAGACTGGCAAACAGCTTTATACACCAGGCTGTCAGGATGCTGAACAGTCATTCCCCCCCCCACCTCCAAATAACCCAGTCTGTTACTACAATTCATCTGTAGTATTGTAAAATAATAAGACACTTATCAGTTTACTACACCCCCCCCCACTACTCATCCTGCAAATGGATCATTATTTGCACTTTGCAGATACTCCCATATCCTAAGCCATATCACTATTACCATTTGCACTATTTCTGCTTGTGTGGTTTTGTATGTGTGCGCTGCTTTTTTTTTTTTAAATTAATGCTTGTGTATTTATGTTTACACCAAGGGTCTGGGAGAAACGATATTTCAATCCTATCTATGTCCTGTACATACGGCAGAACTGACAATAAAGTTGACTTGACTGATAAACTCATTCAGAAATGTTCGGGGGCACTATGGAGTCCAGTGGCTACACCCAAGTCAAATGACCAAAGAATAAAAAATTTCTCCCAAACTTAGGTGTGTGTGCCAAATTTCATGAGTTTCCGCCAATGGGAACCACCTTAAAATTGACCAAGTCTTGAAGAAAAATAAAAATAAAACCCAATGCTCTATACCACTCCCTCCAAAAAAATAAAATAAACAAACAAGAGGGGAACAAAGGGCTCTCACACTATGGTGCAAGGGGTAGCCAAGGCAAACTGCAAAATGGATCAGAGGAGGGGCTGGATGTGAATGGTTTTGGGGCAAAGTGTAGTGAGGAGAAACATTGCCCAACCCCAAAAATCCATATAAACCCTACCTCAACCTGCAGTTTACCTAATTCAGTATAGGTGGCACTATAACAATGAAATAATTGCCACATTGGCGTAATCAGGACTGAGCCATTAGTAACCATGCACAATTTGTGGCTCATCAAACCAAGCATCACCATGTTGTTAACTCTTTTTTTTTTTTTTTATCATTACCTATGTCTGAAGTTTATTCCAAACAAAGTTTAAGGGAATCCGATGAATTCTGTAGACAGAGTTTGAAAGTGTGCATAAAAATTACGAAAAAAATGCAAAAATGTAAAAATGGCCAACTTCCTGTTAAGCATAGCTAATACAAGCCAATGGGAGATATGTCTAACATGGTGAGGACAATGTCCCCACCAAAATTTGTGAATACTAGATGAACATTTTAGCAACCACACCAATAAACTCATTCAGAAACGTTAGGGGATGCTATGGAGTCCAATGGCCACACAAAAGGCAAATGACTGAACACTAATAAAATTTTGCCAAACTTTGATGAGTGTACCAAATTTCCTGAGTTTTTGTGCATTCCAAAGAAATCAAAGAAGCATTTTCAAGCTAGGGACCACTATGGCACTGATGAGGCACACCTATGCTGCACTGCAATGCCAAAGTTGTCCTAACACAAATGCATGTAATATACCCTGCATATGGCAAATGCAATGTATATTGCAAATGTGTTCATCTTAGGGAGACTCACATGTGTACCAAATTTGGCGCGTGTATGTGAAACTATATGAAAGGCACACATCAAAGCATTGCTGAGATAAGCCCCTACTTCCTGTTTGGTAATTTCACTGCTGAGTTCGATTGACTGTGATGGCTGAATGCTTCTGAATATCAAAAATCCATATGATAACTTTTGTGAGGCTTTGTGTGAAGATCATCTGTGCCAAATTTGGTCAGGACTAGGCAACATTTGTGGCCTATGAAAACTTTTTTAAACCTTTTGATAAAATCCAACATAGCAGCCAGATCAATTACATTGACTAGACAAGTTGCTATGTCTTGGATTTGGTATGTCCCACAGTATCGCCAGACAATAATTTATTATTTTTTTCAGGCAAACACATCAACAGTTATGAGGCAAAATACATTTTTACTTCTTGCAGTGTCCTCCAGTCAAAGTTTGGTTTTGATACATGAAATTGTTGCTGAGATACAACTTCATGTCCTGTTTGGGGGCTTTGCAGCTGATTGAGTTCACAACTCAAAAAGCCAACAAATACCTTTTGTGAGGCCTCATCAAAAGATTGCCTGTGCTAAATTTCACGAAGATTGGACAAAATTTTTGGCTGGAAAAAAATGTGTTTTTAAAGTAAAAACACCGGATTATTATTATTTTTTTAACCTGTGCCTTATTTGCTCATCTCTTTGGGCCCAAACACAACCCCAATTCCAAAAAAGTTAGGATGCTATGTAAAACAAATTTTAAAAAAAATGCAATGATTTGCAAATGCTCTTCACCCTATATTCAACTGAATACAAGACCAGATATTTAGGGCTTAAGAATCGTAGATGCAAGGTTCCTATTGGATTTGTAAGGATTTTTTTTTCTTCAAGACATGACCATTTTTTGAGGTGGTTCCCATGAGCAAAAACTCATTAAATTTGGCACACATCAGTGCTTGTGACAGTTACTCAGGGACAGAGCTTTGGCCCCAGGTGGGGCCCAGTGACACTATAGTGCCACCATTTGTACTGTATTCATGTCAGACATGATTTACATGATGTCAAGATGTTTCTGATGTTAAATTGCAAAGGGATTTTTGATATCTGAAATGTCACTGAAATTGCAACACGATGAATTTATAGGTCTCACCAGGCAAACAGGAAGTGCTTCATAAATTCTCCATGCATTGCCTGATATGGCTGAAACTTCACAGGTTATTGGTTATAGTGATATCCAAATGCCCTGAGTGATAGCCTGGTATAGTGCCACCATTTGGCAGCAGAAAGAATGGCTTTTTCACCCATCTCAGCTATACTCTTCCTAGACGGTTCAGCGGATTCATGTCAGACTTTTTGTTAATGAAGTCACGAGTCTCCTGATTTTATACTGTGAAGGGATTTTTGATATATGTTGAACAGTGTAGTCATGGGGACAGGGGAACCATTCAACATATTTTTTAGGTCGTTTCATTAGTTTGATGCATGAAAGGATTTCAACCAAAGAGTAGCTTGGGGGTTGGTCTAGACATGCTTACGTCATGACGTACATGCCAATGCTGTTTATACCATGTTAGCAGCAGTGTTGCTAATTAAAAATGAACCCTTTTAACCCTATAAAGTTGACAGATGCGCTATTGATGCTATTTCCTGGGAATAAATCAGGGCTAGCTATCGGCCCTAGCCGCCAGGCGGTTTACATTCGCTAGCCATAGGGCTTGCTAATGGAGTCTAGCTCAGGAGACAAATAGGAAAAGATTTTCATGTTCAAAACTTCAACAATTAGTGTCCTCAGTTCCCAAAAGCTTGCTGAGTGTTGTTAAAAGAAAAACTGATGTGACAATGGTAAACATGCCCCTGTACCAACTTTTATGGAACGTTACAGGCATCAAATTCAGAATGAGTGTGTATTTACAAAAACCAATAAAGTTTATCATTCTGAACATTAAATATCTTGTCTTTGTATTGTATTCAATTGAATATGGGTCAAAAAGGTTTTGCACATCATTGCATTCTGTTTTTATTTACATTTTACACAGCATCCCAACTTTTTTGGAATCGGGGTTGTATTTACTAGGTTCAAAAGTGATTGAAATCAGTCCAGTAAGGAGTTAGAATGCTATAACCAGTAACCTGTTATGCTATAACTGGAAAACCGGTGTCTAGATGGAGTGGAGTGGGTTTGACTTAGTAATCACTATTTCTAGTCCTGCCGCTCATTCCTTTGAACATCTTACCTTCAAACTCTCTGATCCTACTACTCTGGTCACTGCTATTATCTACCACATCCCCAACCACCCATCATTTCTCCCTCGCTATCGATGACTCCACTGTCTTCCTCCACATACAACCGCAATCTGAGTAATTTTCGACAGCAACCTCTCCTTCAAACACCTCGTCAATCAAATCACTAGAATTGCCTTTTTCCACCTAAAAAAATATAGCTTGTCTTTGTCCATCACTCGTCTTTTCTGCTGCCAAAACTTTGACCCATGCTTTCATCACATCCAGAATTGACTACTGCAACAGCATTCTTTATGTACACCATCCAAAGTTCTAAATAAACTTCAGTACATCCAGAACTCTGCTACACGCCTGCTCACTCTCTCCCACTCCCATAGCACCCTGTTCTCCAGAAGCTTCACTGGCTTCCTCTCCTACAATGGATCCAATTCAAAGTCCTGCTCTTTACTAATAAAGCCCTCCATAAACAGGACCCCTCCTACCTCACCGACCTGCTTCATCACCATACTCCTTCCCGCAGGCTCCGCTCCTCTGATGCCAAACTCTGGTCTGTATCACTCAGGACCAAGCACCGGACCTGGGGTTACAAAGCTTTTTCCATAGCTGCCCCCTCCCTCTGGAACTCTCTCCCCAAACACATCCAAAACTGTACAGATCTGTCCATGTTTAAATCATTACTAAAAACCCACCTTTTTAGCATTGCTTTTAATGTGCGATCGTTGTGTTAATTCTTGTCGTTTCTATGACCATTTTATCTAATTAATTTTTTTGTAAAGCATCTTTGAGTACCCTGAAAAGTGCTCTATAAATAAAATGTATTATTATTATTAAAATCAAAACGGCTATACAATGTAATTCTATGGGGCAATCATCCATATCAAAGTAAACCGCTTGTTTTCACCACTGACAGGCTCATGTTATTATAAGTGTCTGACAACATGGAAAGGATCCCTACAGAGATAAACCTGTGTCTGTTTACCTAAATAACTGTAAAGAAACTGTAGAAAATAACTTTCTACAGTCATTGTTTGATTTTTCTCTCCTTCCAGTCTCTGATGTAGTTCAGTGCTTGTAGTCGATTATCGACGAAGGAGAAGTCACGCAGAATTTGTGAAGTCCATTTATAATGCCCGAATATTTAGCAGATAACAACAATATGAATGAGTGTCTGACAACATGGAATAGATCACTTTTGTAATCATCATAAAACAGCCCCCGTGCGATAACCAACTACAGGCGCTGAATGGGGCAAGACTGGAATAAAAGAAAGGTAAAATAATGACTGTAGAAAGTTATTTTTTACAGTTTCTTTACAGGTATTGAGGTAAACAAACATAGGTGTATCTCTGTAGGGATCCTTTCCATGATGTCAGACACTTATTATAACATTATGAGTCTGTCCATGGCCAAAACAAGTGGTTTACTTTGATGCAGATGATTGCTCCATAGAATTACACTGTATAGTCATTTTGTGGTTGCCAGTTATAGCATTCTAACGCAATACTTGGCTTAAACCAAGGAATCCAATGATAACGGGCATTCAGTTCAAAAGTTACATGCTTAAGCACACCTCCAAATTTGACTCGTCGTTGGTGCTAGACTGTTTGAGATGTTGACATGAAACTTGGTGAAAAGAATCATCTGACCATCCCCAATCAGTGTGCAAAATTTTAAAACTTAAGAAGAAAAAGATAAATAAGAAAAGGTATAAATACAATAGGTGCCTACGCAGCTTCGCTGTTTGGCCCCCAATAAAATAACAAGAAAATAAGTCTTATAATACACCAGAAAGGGGTCGTAAACACCATGAACAGTAGGCATGTAACAATTCACCCAATTCATGATTCGATTCATGATATTGGGTTCACAATTCGATTTTCGCCCACAATAAGTTTGAAAAATTTAAATAAAGAAAATTTTATTAACAAAAAACGTTTTCCTTTTTTCAAATCAACTTAAACATTCCTTTTGTTAAATAAAAAAAAACCTTTGTTACATTTTCTTAATAACCAACAATAAATATTTACCCACAATTGCCTATTAACTAAAATATTCCTTTTATTAAAAATGAAAAAAAAGTTAACAAGAAATAGGCCTTTTCTGGATAAACATTTATGAACATGACCTCAATTTTTTTTCTTTTTTCTCCCAGCTTTTGGCAGTCTGTAACAAAATAGCTCCAATTTCTTGTTGGATCTATTTGTACAGTCAATCGCACAACAGCTCTTTCCCATTTTAGATCTGTTTTTTGCGTGTGTTTGCGGCATTAGAGCTGTGTTACTTCTGGCTGGAGTGAAGGCATGTGTATTCCCACTGTTGTATGTTATTGTGCCTTCTGCTGTCTAAACAATGCAATTACATCTGGAAAAACTAAGATTACGCAGCCATGATAATTGCAATTCATTTTGCATTTCATCAATTCAAATCAAATTTGTACTGCGATTTATTATCGCACGATATATCGTTACATGCCTAGTGAACAGTAAGAAACACAACAGCTCATTTCCCATATAATATTTTTACTTGCTTGTCTAATATCCCTCCTGAAACCATAACTGTCTTATGATAGCCAAGCAAAGAAACGGCATTTTAAATCACTATCCAATTATAATTACCATTAAAATTAAGTGTTACATGTACTTGATTTGCATATGTGGAAGGCCTATTTACTCTATTACACGCATTTTTTTATGTGTACTATTGCCATAAGCCTGCTGAAGCACTTCAAGGGTCTCTGTTGCTGATTTCCCAAATTTGAGAGAAAATTTGATGTTTGCTCTCTGTGTAAAATCCCAAATGCACATGTCACAAAAACGTGTAACACAGGTCCCAATGTTGAACTTGGAAGTCTTGGAACTTATTTCACACCTCGTTTCCCCCCCACCTCTAGTCAAAGTTTTAGGCTTTTGCCTCCCTCTTCTGGCCCGAAAAATGAAAGTGAAGCATTTGACTATTTACGACTGAAATTTTTAGGTGGATCCTTAAAAATAAACAAGCATATATATATATACACACAT
>JAOTRR010088270.1:0-10040 GCA_028570945.1 Gogo arcuatus
GGGGGGGGGCGTACGATGGCATATTAGGGCCATTGTAGGTAAAGGGGGGGAAAAACAGAGCTGAGGGAGGGGGTAATATTCCAAGAAAAATACCTCAGAAATTCCGAAATTAAAAAGTCACAAATTTACAAGAAAAAAAAGTCAGAAAATAGTGTTTTTTGTTCATTACAGTGCTGGGGGAGGGGTGATGTTATTCTGAGGTGAAAAAAAACAACAGAATTTTCAAGATTAAAGTCGTACATTTACGAGAAAATCCCTGATATTCTCTGAGATTATAAAGTCATACATTTTGCAGAAAAAAACTCCCTCAGAAATTCTGAGATTAAAAAACTTGGGGGGAGAATAGTGTGGGTATTTTTAAATTTTTTTATTTATTTTTGTTAAGGAACCAGATCGCTTCCTTTTGCAAGGTTGGATCAGTGTCATCACACCACAGACCCCATAGCTGAGCTGAGAGTTACAGGAAACGCAGTCTTTCCTCCTCGATCACGCAATATAAAAGAATAAAGCGCTAAGAGATTTTTAACTACATTTCTCAGAATGCACTGCAGCCAGGAAGCGCGTGATTGTTGTCTTGGAGAAGATCCGAGTTTTTTTTTTGTTTTTTGTTTTTTTTTCTCGTAAATTTGTGACTTTGTAATCTCGGAAATTCTTAGTTTTTTTTTTTTTCCTTGGAATATTACACCCCCAGCGCTGTTGATTTATTTATTTATTTATTTATTTATTTACTTATTTACACCTACAATAGCCCTAATACACCATCATAGAAAAATGCTGCTGCTTGTCTCTCTTAGTTAAGATGTACACACTAGAAAAGTTAACACACGTAACATCTTTTTATTAGAATAGAGTTTTGTTTCTTCACCTAAAACAATAGATGGGGTGGATTTTTTATTTATTTTTTTATTTTTTTATTTTTTTAAATAAATGTAAACATCTGTGGCATGGTTGTTGGTTCCAGATGGTTTTACAGAAACTGCTGATCTCTTGGGATTTTCTCGCACACACGCACAACAGTCTTCACACAGAAAGATGCAAAAAGCATCCAGTGAGAAGCAGTTCTGAGGGCAGAAAAACATATTGATGAGAGAATTTAAAGATTGACTAGACACGTTCAAGATGACAGGAAGACTACGGTAACTCAAGGAACCACTCTTTACAACCGTGGTGTACAGAAAAGCACCTCAGAACGCACAGCACATCGAACCTCGAGGAATCTGAGGCTACAGTGGGCACAGGAACTCCAAACCTGAGCAGCTGGAGATTGGAAAAAGACCAGGCCATGTTCCCTCACCACTCATCATGGCTGTGTGTCAGGATCTCCTTCCTGGGTGTTTATCATTTGTAGCCATGTTTGGTTTTTTAAGTAGGAATGCCACCAGCAGGGTTGTAAATAAATCTCTTGCATAGTCTTCATCCTTCTGTGTATAGAAAATGCAACTTTGAAAATTTGTGCAACTTTAAACCAAGTATTAGGGTTTTTTTTTCTTATTTAAATCCTATCCGTATTTGTTTCAGTTGTTTGCTCTTGCTGAAAGTCTTGGAGGCTACGAGAGTCTGGCTGAGCATCCGTAAGTACCACATAGATTTATGTGAAACCACTTGCTGCAAGTATAGTTCAATTTGAGCACCTCTTCATAGCATATCGTGCCGTTCCTGAACTTAAAGGAGCGCTGCAGTGTTTTCTAGATTAATCTCTATCCAGAGCATCTGTAGTGTGTGTGAAATTATCAGACAAAATTTTCCATGGTTCCCAGATGTCGAAAAAAAACTTCAACATGGGTGACTGTTTAGTGCAAAACCAGCTGTTATTCAGGAACAATAACGGTGTACAGATGACAAAGTAGTTGTAGTTACTTTACACTTTCCTGAAGGTTTTGCGGTATCTGTGTGAGGGGATCTCAACATGTTTTGGCCAGTGACTCCATTTTAAGGGCTCAGAATTCCTGGTTTACTGGAGTTCACGTGTTGCAAATCACGTAATGTTTTAAAGAGCGCAAAGCCCTTTTACTCTTGAGTATTCGTTTCTGTGCTTTCTTGCATTTCTTTAGTGAATTTAACGTGCAAATAAATATCGACGAATATTATAAACATGTTAACACTTTCGGTTTAAAAAGTTTACCCCGACGCCAGAGTGCGCTGTCAAAGTATCCAGGAATCCTTCACTGCAGAACACAAAGTCCAGGAGGTGGAGTCGGACCTGATCCAGCCCCTCCTACCCAGGTAGAGCTAGACAGATTCGAGCCAAAAGTCCCGGGAGTGAGTTTGAGACTGGATAAGTGTGGATTAAGGTGGTTTCGTGTTGTACAGGTTGTGTGGGTTATAGGGTTTAGCTTATGGGCGGAGTTGGATCAGATCCAGCTTCTCCACCTGGAACGTCCTGGACGTTTTGGTTCTGCAGCGAGGACAATATGCAAAATATGGCATGAATGTTACATTTTGTAGTGTTTCTAGCTAGAAATCATGACCGTGCAGTGCAAAAACATGCTTGTTATGTTAGAGCCGCTCTGTGCGCTTCCAGTGTCCGGTGTTAAGACTTTGATTAACATGAGAGTGTTGGATGTGGCATTGCAGGAGGGATTTAAGAGGAGCTTGAAATGGAATAAAAATATTCCATAAATCAAGTTTACGTATGCTCTAAATAACGGTTGGTAAAAATTTTCCCTGTGAAAAAGCACCAGGTCTACAGATTTACAGCTTTTTTTTTTTTTCTCCTACAAAAATACATATTTCAATTCCAGGTGAATTTGGACCGATCCAGAGAACAGAGATTAGATTGTAAAATGCTGGAGTGTACCTTTTAATATGGTGACGGTGCTAAAATGCTGTTATGGTTACAAAGCAATATGTTGTGAAGGATTATGTTTCACGAGAGGGCACTGACATGAGACTGGCGCACAATCCGTAAGCAGCGTAAATCATTTCTTTTAAAAAAAAAAAACCCAAAACAGCATTCGTTATGTATTTAGAGTCGATTGTACACTCGGGGGGGGGGGAAGGCCTTATTAAATATTTAAACAGTAATACTGATTTCCAAGTGCCTGCGGTCAGCACAGCTCGATGTGTGTGATTTAATTTTGTCCTGGTTGTCATATGTGCCTGCTCGCTTATCAAAAGCTATAATAACTAAATGATTTTGCCCGTCCAATCAAATTTGGTCGAGCCTGGAGGCTCTGGTAACTTGCTTATCCAGAGACAGATAATCACGTGTGGCCTCTATGTTGTGTAATAAGCTGATACGCCCGTGCCGTTCATTCACAGAGCGATTATGACTCATGCCACGGTATCAGAAGAGCAGCGGAAGGAGCTGGGGATCACAGACACGCTGATCCGTCTCTCTGTGGGACTGGAGGATGAGGAGGACATTATTGCAGACCTGGATCAAGCTCTTGGCACAGCTGTAAGTGTGTATACACACACACACACACACACACACACTCAGTCATATATATAAACACTCATTTAAGCCTACTCACTGCTGCTTTGCACACAAACACAGCTCTCGAACAGCCCTGCTTCCTAGGTAATGATTAAATATGGTGCAAATGGCCAGTGCACAATCTGTGTCTGGCACCAATGTTATCTCCATACTAAAGACTTTACCAGAGGTCATGTGACTTTCGCCAGCTGGTGCTCATATTCCTGGATTTGGTACTTGTTTTTTTTTTTTTTAATGAAATCTAATTGCATGAGGTTGCAGTGGAAAAACTAAACCATATATCAACACCGTTATTTATACTTTAACACTTTTACATCTGCAAAAGGCAGCTAAGCTGCTAGATGGAAAAGGAAGTGAGTTCTAGCTCGAATTAGAAACAACCAGAAAATCGGAAATGAACACAAATAATCAAACAACTTTATTATTTACAATATTTACAAATTATACCTACTACAGCTCCAGGTGATTCCACTTGGCATGAATATGTTGAAGTCTGAGATGTCTTATGTTTATTACCGTTTCACTGATTGATTGGCAGTTGGTTAGGAGGTTCCACCCCTTTCAGAGCTCCACCAATCATCATCATAGCGGTATGTTCAGACCAAATGCGACGAGAGCGTTAAAATCCGACGACGCTGGTAAGTTCGTAGACACTCTGTGACGTAGATGAACTAGGCAGCTACAAGGTCGTTCAGAATGCTTCGTCTTGTAAACTTTAAAGGAGCTGCAAAGCAAACACATGTCAACCGGTGTGTTTGTGCCGACTGACCACAAGTAGGGTATAAGTTAACCTCATGAAATCTTTTAAATGTGAAGGTAAGAAATCGATCGATGAATGATGTTTGGTAAGAAAATAAACTAACAATATAAACTAATTAAAAGCCATTTGTGTGATGTGATTATAATTTATGCCCCTGTACGCAAACAGAGACGGATCATAAATAACGGAGAAACCTGTCATCGCAATTATTAATTTCTCCTCCACTGTACTTGGGAACGGTTTGAAAGGAACCAAAATTTACATGACTGTGTTCTCTAGGATTCTTTAGACCGGAGCACTTCTAAATTCCGATTGAAGCAAACCCGTGTTTGCTTTGAGGTGTGTGTGTTTGCTGAACCGCATCACAGCTCATTACCATAAAGTTGCCTGGACTTCAACATTTATTCTGACGCCCACACCGCTCAAGACACGCCGCCAGCCGTCATGCTAGTGCTCGCTGCCGAGAGACGCCGGCTCTCATCGACAATGAATGACTTCTGATCATTTTGACGATCTCGCCATGTTTGGTGTGAACTTGGGGTAAGGAGAAGCTGTGCATCCAGGTGCAAATCCCAAATGTCAGAAAACCTAAAGTTCCAACTAACTCTGTCGGCGCAAACAAACCAACAGAGGTTTCCAACAGAAAACCTCACCTCATCATTGAAAATGTTTTTTAATCCATTTACGAGGAGCACTGTGTGTTAATGAATTTCCACTTCCTAGTTCGAAACGGTTGCTACGTTAGTGCTAGTGACATCATCAGTGAACATGGCAAACGATACTTTTCAGGAATACAACTTTTGACTTGCAATGCGAAAGCTCATCAGATGAAGATGGAAAGGAAGAAAGGACACCACCAGTTTCCCTGGAAGAACCTTTAACAGGAATGTACAGATCAGCGTGAGCTAGCTAACCGGCTAGCTGATGTGCTGTAATGTGAGTGTGGATTCTTCAGGATCTACTTCCGCTAGCAGAGCAAAAATAAACATTTGGCTATATTGTGTCTGAAATGTCACTCACTCGATATTAATTTATAGAGCTGTTATATAAAATTAATATCACTCGTTATAGTGAATATCAGCACAGCTGTAATTAGCTCTGTGCTCTCTCAGTGGGAGGGGCATACTCTCTCCCCTGTCAATCACAGCGCTGCCCTGTGATGTAACATGAGCAACAGTTCACAAAGATACAGTTGGCTGGCTTCCCCTGTCTTGGAGGACCTTCACTCTCCGATGGTGTATGATACGGGAGAGCTGACTGGGCGGGGGGTAGGAATTGGCAGATGACCAAAATAGGGAGAAAATAATTGTGCAGACCAAACTGCGTGTTGTAGAGACGTGAAACTTGGTCAGTAGGTCATTTGCTAATTTGCATAATATTTGAAACCTCCTGCAGCAAATTAGCGTGTTCTAAAGCTAGGCTACTTGGACCCTGCTGATCGCTTCTTGTGCTATATCATTATTGTTGTTTTTGTAATTATTATTACAACACACTGCTTTTGGGTGGAGTTTAGTATGAGTAATGTGCATAGTGTGCGAGTGGTTATTTCAAACACAGTCGTAGTGTATTGCTGAGGAACCCTCAGCTTTGCCAGTGCAAAATAACACGAAACACACCAATCAAGATCTCAATCAAACCCTGCCTGAGGCTGCCCATTATTCGAAAGAGGCCTTTTGGTGTGAAATAAGGCAGAAGGGTGTAGCTGGTAAGCAGCTCTTGTGTGTGTGTGTGTGTGTGTGTGCGTGTGTGCGTGTGTGCGCGCCTCATGTTCTGTTGCTCATTAGAGAGCACAAACACTGCTCTGTGCTTTGCCAGGGCTTGTGTCCTGCTTCCTCTTGTTTTTGAGGTGCCTCAGGTCTGAGTCTGCACTTGAGCCTTTGCATATCGATAATTCACAGCAACTCGATAACCCGTCCACATGCAACGTCTGCCTGTGATTAGATTCCGAGATTGAACACGTTATCCATGGATCTGGATCTCGTACGTCTCAGAATTTTATAAACGAGCTCTGGGCAGTTGAGGTAATTGTGCAGTCGAATAGTTGATTAATCGATATTTAAATGTGTGTGTGTGTGTGTGTGTGTGTGTGTGTGTGTGTGTGTGTGAAATTACAGTGACTGGTAATAAGTATTTGGACGCTTGTGTTTACACACAATGTCTTTTAGACTTTGTACTTATAAATATAATGAAAGTAGAGAAATATGTTTTTAAAAAAGTATCCAGATACTATGTATATACGTATGAATGTTACATAAAAATAAATCAAGTTATAGATAGAAATGCTGCAGGAATTGCATCTGGTGTCATTATAAAGGATGTTGCCTTTGGTTCTGGAGATTTCATGCAACAAGTAGCAATCATTGTGAAGGTGAAGGAGCAAAGTGCTACAGAGCAATAGCAAAGACCTCACACATCCCTGTCACTACAACTGGTTCAGTAACATGCAGGTGGAAAGTTCCTATAATACTGTACAACTAATCATCCCGGGACGTGCGCCATACAAGATTTAATAACCTGCTGATGATAAGGAAAGTAATCTAGAAGCCAGCAGTCACTTGAAAAGAATTGCAGGACGACCTGAAAGCAGCAGGAACTGCAGTTAGAGAACAATAAGCAACGAACTGTATCACAATCTACACCTGTCCTACACCTCGCACAAAGCTCACTCAACTAAAAGCATGTAGATATATAATAGGGATGTGCATTTTGGTCATATAGACAACAGCTCGGAGATGATCTGCACTCCTTTTGTATAGATTGTCTATTCTTGCGGTGATTGTCTTGTGAGAAGGCATGTTATATTGGTCGTGGTCATTCATTCATTCATTCATTCATTCATTCATTCATTCTCTAAATTCTTCCCCGTCAACAAAACTTAGAGGCAGCAAATCTTTGGCTAACGTTTCAGCTATTAGCTGTGTGTTCTCTCAACTCTGCTAGCATCAGAACGATAGTAAAAACCGTTATTCGTGTCTGACTAGCGGCTTCGTTTTCGCTTGACGTTTTGTTTAAATGTGAGCTGATGGCGCATTGTACTAGCAGTACATGAGTTATTCATGAGGGCAACACATCTGAGTATTTTGCCCGTGCGTAATGCCTCCGTCCCTTTTTGAGTGAAAACAGCCCCTCTAATTTGACTGGCGATAAATGCAAATTCCGAGGTCTTTACCTGTTTAACAGTATAAAATAAAAACACCGTCTTGCTTTTTAGCCATTAGAGTCCAAACCATATGAGCAGTCAAGCAAATAATTACGTTATGTCATTGCCAATCAACGATCGGCTTCGTTATATACAAAAAATATCAGAAATTGGGGTTGACTGTCCTTTTAGTTCCGCAGTTTACTATTTTCATCTGCTCTGTGGATCACCTGAAGGCATGGATTTCTTCTTTTGCTGGTCTTTGGGGAAGTAAAAAAGAAAATTAGGTATAAATTACCTCACTAGATTTTTCCAATTTGGCGCCAGCACTTTACAGTGCTTGGTTTCACCAAAAGGGGGCGTGGTCGTTCTGAAGACAGGGACGTGACACATGCTTGCTCTCATTAATGACAGTTTTTCGCTGCATAACATGCACTCCACTGTGTTTTTTGTTCAATTTTGTCAGTGTTTTGACACATCACTGCATATTTTCGAAGCCATTGTTAGCTATATAGCTAATGCTGTAGGCTAGCTCGGGCCTAGAAGAGGCTCCTGCTCCACAGTCTCTGAAATGATTGATCTGTTCATTTGCATACCCTTTTCAACCAACAGGGTTAGGTTAGCTGGAAAGACCAGCTATATCTTGGTTCCGGCTGGGAACCAACTTTTCAGGTTCTGAACCAATTTATTTTTGGTTGAAATGCTCTGAATGGTTCAAAATTTGGTGCACGAACCAGAACGGAACTCGTTCCCTGTTGGTCGAAAAGAGGTATCAGTGGCCTGTACGTTCCCGCCCCTGAAGCCACTGTAACCAATCACAAATCACATTTTTAAGTGACGATATGGCTCCATTTCTGAAAGGATTCATGTTGTATTGTTTGGTGCTGGACTTCTATTGGTGTGAAATGTATTTCATGAAGTTGCAAGGTTAAAAAATGTAACAGGTCAATGCTGTATTGTACACAATCTCACAAGCCTAGTATTAGGCATAGCATTTCTGGGTATGCAACCAGACACACACCATCCCCCAGAACATCCCCCTTCCAACCAATCAAAGTTCACCTGAAGCAACACGACACGCTGTTAGCCTCTCGAAGGACTGTATACGAAAGTGTTGTTGCGTCTCAGCATGCCACGCCTACCCATGAACCCAAACTCTGATGCTAAAACCAGTTGGTGTTGATAAACCTCTTCAGTGCTGGTTAAAGTATTGACTCCTCTTAAGTGATTAGATTCTCCTGCCTTCTGTCTCTCAGTTCACCGTGCGCTTAATTATTTATTTTTTACTCTAGAACAAAACCAGGTCAGAAGGGAATATTTCTGATTTTTGTCATGTGATGAGACATCAAGCCTGAGGTCTCCATTACCCAGCTCTGGAAGCATCTGCATACACAGAAATATCGATTGTGGCTCATTTCCATCATCCACATTACTTGAGGTTAATCATTCTCCGGGGGTTAAGTGCTGTCAGGTTTTTTCTTTATTACAGCTGAACATGCTAATGTTCATGGCTGTTATCCAAGCGCTCCATGGCGAGCGTCAGATTGTGTGCCCCCTGGAGGGATGCCATTAGCGATGCGAAAAAGGCTTGGCAGGGAGGCTGGATAGCAAACTCCTCAACCAGGTGATAGATTGAACAGAGAACATCACGCTGATGTGCTCCGGATAACAGCAGTGTTGTGTCCGATCGCTTACAAAATAATGTTTTATTTATTTATTTATTTTTTTTAAATTCCATGCAACAGAATTTGAAAAGCAAAAATATAAAATTAGTTGCAAGACAGGAAACTGCTTTAAATGCTAACATTAGACTAGCCTCACTAGACTGGATACATTCACTATTTGTTTTAATGAATGTTTATGGATTAAAAGACAAACAAACATTAATTTAAGGTTTGATGATAAAATAATCACAAGCATATAATTTGTAGTTTTCTATTTAAAATATTAACAAATAATTAATGCTTGATTTTAATTGATAATGATTGTAGAAATTAAAAAAATAAAATGTTTTAATATGTGGTATGAGAAACATTTTAATAAAATATTTACTAATATATTAATGTATAAAAATAATATTAAAACTAATCTTCTGTGATGTATCTGTAAATAAAATGCTGTTATTGTTGTTTTTGGTTTTATTGAAGTAAAATTCAAGATTTTTTTATTTTATTTTATCACTATTTTTTTTTTTTTTATTTAATTCACAGTCTTAACCCTGCTATTGATTTTATTTTTATTTCCATTTCACAGAATGGCAATAGTTAAAGCCTTCACCGTGGGCCAGGAACTGTGACCACATTTCAGCAGAAGAAATGACATCTTTACTTTGGCACATTTTCTTTTCTTTTCTTTTCTTTATAAGCACAGTGACTGTAGATGAACATGCTTTAAGCAATTTTTAAATCAGGGAACAAACATGAGACAGATCAGTACTTCCATAAATCAGGGTTGTTGTTTTTTTGCAGGTGATGGAGTTTGAAGGTCATCATATTTTAATACTTGGTTCTTTTTTGCTCTTTTTAAACCTTTTTATTACTATTGTATAAATTGGATTGGAGTTTAGTGGGAGTGATGAGATAATTAGTGGTGTACAGTGCCCTCCACAATTATTGGCACCCCTTCTAAAGGGTTAGAAAATAAATCCTCCTTTTGGTGAAGTCGCTTCATCTCACACTGAAAAAATGAGAAAAATCCAACCT
>JAOTRR010088596.1:0-10003 GCA_028570945.1 Gogo arcuatus
AAGCTCTTGATTTGTATCTGCATGATTTTATGCATTGTGCTGCTGTCAAGGGATTAGCTGATTACATAACCGCATAAAACAGCAAGTGTACTGGTGTACCTAATAAAGTGGCCGGTGAGTGTAATATGTAAATACGGGACTAGTGAGTGGGAGCTTGTTTCCATACAGTTGAAGCCGATTCAAAAATTCAAAAAACATCCCTTGCTTTTATGTTCGACAACAATTTAATGAATCAGACGCAGGTGAATTCATACACCATTCCGGACGCTTAAGTGCCCCCTTGTTTATATGTTTTCATGAATAATTGCCAATGTCCCTCAATAAAAATGGTTTTTATATTACTGAGAGCACATTCCAACTTTAGAGTACTTTAGGTGTGAAAAATGAAATAAATGTTTGAGTGTTTTTGCAGTTTTATAAGCATAGCTGGAGTCTAAAAGGTTTTTACTAATGCTACCTACACTGTAAAACACTCCAAAAGAGGTTAATTGCAGTAGAGCACTTGATGGTTCGTTTTGTTGTTGTTGTTTTAAAGCATTTATTATAATCTTATTACTACACGAGGTGCACATGAATTTTCAGTGGTGCTTATTCAATCAATTATACACAGTCCATCTTAAATAACATCCATCCAAAGCTGAACACACAAACCATGATTTACTGACTTCTACTGGGGAAATTTTGTGCCAAACAGTGACTTTGGGTTTCATATTCATACACTATGAATATGTCACTTGTGAGAAATTCAAAGGTCTTGTGGGTGGAATCATTCCCACAATCCCACAAAGTACTGCTTGTAACTTCCAGCCAGACATCTGCACTTATACATGTTTCTGTCACCAGAAAAAAACAACAACCCTGAGGTCCGGATTTTGTAGCTGGCCATCCTGCTTCTCTAGGGTGCGTTTCTGTTTTCATTTCAATATGTAATTTGATCTATAAAAAATGCCACAATTAATGAGCCAAAAAAGTCATACCATATGATTGAACTGTTTGGGTGCAAACACTGACTTTACAAAATTTAATAATAATAATAATAATAATAATAATGATAATAATAATAATAATGTTAGCTTGAGAAGTGGGAGGCCACACTTCCTTCACTAGACCTGATCATTACAGATAGATTCTTTCCACTGAACAAGAGTTTGTGGCTAATCTCAAAATTATTGTGCTTTTTCACCAAAAAGCACATGTTCTCTGTCGGCAAAAAAAAAAAAAAAACATTGCAATGACAAATCAGCGCTACTAGGACGCAACAATTTTACTGGCATTTGCAACACACTAAGCAAGTTATATTGTGAATGCCAGTGTTAAAAACCTTCTGCTGAGCAGAATAAATAGTTAAAAGTATTAAAATTATGTGTCCGTTTTGTTTATGGCAAATATAATTCTTGATTTCACTATGCGTACCTGGACTCAAGGTGGCTGTTCCGTGTACAGCGCTTGTCCTTAGAAATGAATGTGACATGGCAAAATAAACGATGGACAGAATACACCACAGCAACAGACTAAATGAGTTATGGTAACCAAAACAGTAATACATTTTGAATAGAATCTAACAGAGCATGTCCTCAGTTACCTGCATTTGTATGACGTCTCCATGTGACTTCACATCAACACATTGACATACGCCAGAATAGTATACAGGTCAACCTGGAAACCTGCCAGTCAGGAAATTTTTGCTCTGACCTAATCCCTTTGGAGATATTCCTTTGAATCCTCCAGGTTTATTAAAGGTACATGAAATGCAAGAAATGATGGTGGCATAGCAGCAGTCTGCCCATGAGAGATGTAACTGAATGCAAATGAATTATTTGGATTTAACAAATGATGTGTTCTAAACAGAGACAAATTCATTTTGTTGTTGTGGTGTTCAAAAGGTATCTGGTTGAGACTAGAGGAATGCATCAGGACTGGGTTCTGACGGCATGCAACAAAAATGTTATGCAAGCAAGATTTTTTTTACTTTCATGCAGGTGCAAGTGAGCAGTCAGATATGAAGCTTGCTGGGTAAAGAAAGACCAAGGCTGCATTCGAATTCTCAGTACGTACTAACGACGTTTAAGTACCTACTACCCGACTGTGACTGTAGTACATTCTATGCAAGTAGTAAGGACACAATTCGGATGTACTCCGCCACCATCTTGCCTGTCCTCTGACCTGGATGTTAATAGATGATGTTACCCACATCTGCTGTGAAATTTAAACTAAAATAATTTCTGCAATGGCAGAAATGTTTAAACAATTCCTGATACATTTGTACATCGCTGCAACAATTGACTTGGCTTCGGACAGCCACCTTCTTTCTCCTTTTCTCCAGGGGAATTCTTCTTCTTCAGTTATTAGGAGACTCCAGCTGAATTATGGGATATCATAGTGTAGCGTACTGTGGTACATTTGCATACTACGGATGTAGTAGATCATCCAGGTACCGTTCGACTACTATTAAATGTGTGCTGAGCATTCGGACACCCTAGGGAGGAGGGTCAAGAAATAATCAAGGCTACAGATGGAATGTCAAGGAACATGTCATGGCAGTTGTCAAATGAGGCTAGAAAATACAGAAAATTCTGACATGCTAGACTTTTTGTCAGGGTGTTTTTGGGCATCCCAGATGCCACATCGCTGTTCTTCGATTATGTAACACTACAAGGCCCATTAGCCATTCCCAATGTTAATATTCAGGCCTGATGTCAGAAATGTTTCTGCCACTACAAAATAGTGTCAAAATCGGGTTGAATTCGTGTAGTCTGATTCCAGCATAAGTGGCACGTTATCTGCTTTATATCATAGAAAAAAAAGAGCCCAAATTAAAATGAACACAACACATTTAGAATATCAATGAGTTAAAATGCCCTGTAGTAAACTGAAATTAATGAGTAATATTTCATCTTCACTACATGTGTACATCCCTCTTTCTCTTCCCTAATATCACATAAATTCGTCTTTTGGCTAGTATCCAAAATGACTGTCTCCTGTATTCTAACACATTAGGTAGTAGTGATGGACTGTATCACTACCTTGTTTTATATGAATATGCTTCATGTTTTGATTAAATGTAAAGATTTGCACCATCATTTCTGTAATGGATTTTGACCATACTTGTTTCATTTTGCAGATACAGATTATGTCTGGTCATGGATAATCACCTTACAGAGCATGGTCCATTACTAGCATTGTAATTTGGATGGATATTTTGCAAATTTCTCTTTGAAGCAGTGTTATGAAGTTCAACTAGGGGGTGAAATTGTATTTATGTCCCTTTAAGAGCTGCTAAGTGAGGAAATTACTGTAATTATGTTCTATTTCTGGGGGCATGAGGGGAGAAAGAAAAGAAGGCTGATAAGTAAAACATGGTTCAATGGACAGAGTAAGTTGAAAGATTTTCATTTTCATGCTGAAAACGTAAATACGTGAACACAAAAATGACCTTAGCAAATGAAAATTTCTTGAATACAGTAAAATGTATATAGTATTTTCTACTATAAGATTACAACAATTATATGATTATTAAGTTGATTTCAAGACAATTTTTTTTTGCTAATTTCAAGATTGAAAGTCTCATAAAATTAAATTTTTAACCATTTATTTTCTAAAAGAAGCAAAATTATCTGCCATTAGAATAAGAAAGTGTAAAGCTTGAAGCGGGTAAAAGTATCTTTAAAAAAAACAGGCTTGTTAATAGTATATTTGATTTGTAATGAGTTTGTAATATGAACCATTAGCTTAATTTGCCCATATTCAAGATATTTTCACTTCTTAAGATATAATTTTTGCATCTAAAATACTATTTTTGATAGATGCTATATTTAATGGATTTCACATCATTTAGTTTTGCCTAAGGAAAGAAAGCTAAGTGGTGTTTTAGATTCAGCCTAGGAGACCAGCATCTGAAATGTGTAGACTATCCCTCAACCACCAAATGGGAGATTTTAGCACACACAATGTTTTGCTATGCCTACAAATGATTTATCTGAATAAATGATTTCTACCCAAAGTACCTTATGAGTAAGATATATCATTAGTGGCTCAACATTCACTCTCGACAGTCCCTGGAACCTTCCGGAACTTTACCTGTTGAGTTACACTCAATGTCATTGGTTATCTGGCTATAATTCCTACATTCTGCATGGGTGTACATAATGCAGTCTGTTTGTAAAGTGATTTTAAAAAAATGTTGTTTTGGTTCTGTACTGTACTTTATCTTAATTGAAAATAAACGTCTGCCCTGAAGAGAGACACTTACAATGGCATTTAATATGAGTTACAATGGCATTTAACAGGAGAAAAAAAAAATCAGCAATCTTAAGCATAAGGGACAACAGTCATATTCCACTGTTAGCAGTAGTGGAAGAAGTATTCAGATCCTTTACTGAAGTAAAAGTACTAATACCACACTATGAAAATACTCTGCTGTTCATCTTTGTGACAATGCATTTTTCTAATCCAAGATGATTATTAAATAGTTTATTTAGCTTAAGAAGTAGGACAATGTTCTCAACCCATAAAGGAACATTTAATCCTTTAGTTTATCCCAAACATTCAAAATTACATTTGGAGTTGTGTTTTTTTCGCTGGAAAAAAAGTAAATCTAAAAAGTAACTAGTAGCTAAACCGGTCATACAAATGTAATGGAGTAAAAAGTACAATATTTGCCAATGTGATATAGTGGTGTAGAAGTAGAAAGTTGCATAAAATAGAAATACTCAAGTAAAGTACAAGTACTTTGCATTTGTACTTAAGTACACTACTTGAGTAAATGTACTTAGTTACATTCCAGCACTGGCTGCTCCTGCAAAGTGCTCCCAGTGTGCCAGAACTCCTCAGAGAGAAATCTTTATGAATAGACCCATTTAGGGGGGAAAAATCAAAATAACCAATGAAGTCACAGTATGCCATTACTGAAATTATTATATGCATCATTGAGTTTTTAAAGTTATTAGCTTGACTAACTGTTCACTTTAAATCAAATCTCAATAACTCAAAAACAAGTAGCTTATAAATAATGTCATCTTGAGCCTAATGTGTTCTGTCAGTGAAAAGTTCAGGAATAAAAAGCTCCAGTAAATAGTCAGATTATTGTACACATTTAAATAATAAACCTAATACTTAAACATTGGGGGTCTGTGAAATTTATTTTACAGTTATTAAAGGGGTTTCTGGCTCCAAAATATTTGGGATCCCCTGCTCGACCCTGTCTATCAGTGGAAAGGGACCTCCCATAGTACTATCGCAAATGAGCTATAGATCCTTTTACAGCTGACGTCATCAAAAATCTCTGTGCGCATTTTGGCAACGGAAGTGACGTTTTGCAGCACCCATCCAGACGAGTTAGCAAGCTTTAAACATTGAAGTGAAAATGTTTCCAGCATCAAAATGTCTGGCTGTTGTGTGTTTCGTTGCCAGAATTGATATTCCAACAGCGGACTCAACTTCAACAGAATTCTGACAGCATTACAACTGTTTCAGAGCAACTTTGAATAATATTGCAGCTGCATGGCTGCAGCATGACCCAAGGCTGAAATGTCAAAAATACATAAAACATACTGGCTATTCCAATATACTGTATATGTTTTAATTTTATGACTGGGGTTTGAAATTAACGCTTGCTCTCAGCCAAATTTTTATATTAGTTATTGATATCAATATATTAATATTAATTTTACAATAATTATTTTTGTTATGTGTTACCTTCTGGCTCTACCTTTTAGCATGCTGTCGTAGTTAGTCTTGCTGGAGTCTCTGCTTGCACTCAGCACACAAGGTTCACTGTTCTTAACCATTACATAACAATGAGCATACCTAACAATCTCTCCCTCTCTCTCTCTCTCTTTCTCTCTTTCTTTCTGTGTCAAGCTTCTGGCTCCAGTTCTCATCACTTAGCTCCTGCAAGGATGGACCTATAAGAGATGGCTTTGGACTGCAATTGATACAAACTGTTTTGCTACAATGGCTTAGGACTACAATTGCCATGATAGCTTTAGGACTGCAGTTGCCATGAACAGTTTTGCACTCCATCAGTGAACAATTGATAACTTCAACAAAATAGACCATGTTAAAACTATAATGAATTTCCTGGTTGCACAATTTCACTTTCTGACAATATAGGAAACACTTATAGAAGAGTGTTATTTATAATCACACTATCCATTATCACCCAGATGAAGATGGGTTCCCTTTTGAGTCTGGTTCCTCCCAAGGTTTCTTCCTCATGTCATCCTGGGGAGTTTTTCCTTGCCACCGTTGCTTCAGGCTTGCTCATTAGGGATAAATTTATAAATTCATGTTTAAAATTTCTACCCATAATTTATATATTTCTGTAAAACTAATTTGTGACAATGTGCATTGTTAAAAGCATTATACAAATAAAATTGAATTTAATTCAAAGTAATAAGTGAAATTTGAAATTACAGTAAAACAGAAGCAGAATTCATATTTGCATAACAACTATATAATCAAGCTCTGAACTATGCTAGCTAGCAAGCCAACAACACATAATAATTCTTGCCTTTTTGTAGAAAAACTGCACAGTGTCCACTATACAAGTCCCTGTGTAAATTGTTACTATAGAAACAGTAACATTAGAACAAGCTCTTCAATATTAACCCATGATGTGGATTACAGCCAGCAGTACTGTTTGAACTGCTGTTATAGAAAATGAAAACACTTTCCTACAAACCAAATTCAAGAGTTTAACAGCACTATTGTATAAATGTGATTATGATTCAAATTATATACTTTGTTGATATTGTAACAGACTTCAAATTAGAAAATAATGGTACATGGAATTGATCTTAGTCAATCTCTACTGTTTCAAGACAAGGAAGATACCCAGATCATGGCAGTGAAGTGCTATGCATTTGTTGAACTCAAATCAATGTTTCATGAATGATTTTACCATGCCTTTGCTTCCCAGTGTGACAATGTGACACAGATCAGCCATAACATTAAAACCACTGACAGGTTAAGTGAATAACATTAATTATCTTGTTACAATGACACCTGTCAAGGGGTGGTATATATTAGGCAGCAAGTAAACACTTGGTTCTAGAAGTTGATGTGTTGGAAGCAAGAAAAATGGGCAAGCATAAATATCTGAGCAACTTTGCCAAGGGCCAAATTGTGATAGGTAGACAACTGGGTCAGATCATCTCCAAAATGGCAGGTCTTGTGGTGTATTCCTGGTATGCAGTGGTTACTACCTACTAAACGTGGTCCAAGGAAGGACAGCTGGTGAACTAGCAATAGGGTCATGGGTTCCCAAAGCTCATTAATGCACATGGGGAGTGAAGACTAGCCTGCCTAGTTCGATCCCATAGAAGAGTGACTGTAGCACAAATAGCTGAATAAGTTATGCTTTTTCAGTAATGCTGGCTATGATAGAAAGATGTCAGAACACACAGTGCATTGCAGCTTGCTGTATATGGGGCTGCGTAGCTGCAGATCAGTCAGAGTGCCCATGCTGACCCCTGTCCACCAACAAAAGTGCCTACAATGGCCATGTGAGCATCAGAATTAGCCCATGGAGCAATGGAAGAAGGTGGTCTGGTCTGATGGATCATGTTTTCCTTAACACCTGGACAGCCAGGTGTGTGTGTGTTGCTTACCTGGGGAATAAATTGCACCAGGATGTACTATGGGAAAAAAGCAAGCCGGCGGAGGCAGTGTGATGCTCTTCTGGGAAATCTTGGGTCCTGGCATTCATGTGGATGTTGCTTTGACATGTTCCATCTACATAAACATTGTTGCAGACCATTGTTGCAGATGTTACACCCATGCATGGCAATGGTGTTCCCTAATGGCCGGGGCCTCTTTCTGCAGGATAATGCACCCTGGAACACTGCAAAAAAATTTCAGGAACAGTTCTTGGTGTTGACTTGGCCTCCAATTCCCCAGATCTCAATTCGATCAAGCATCTGTGGGATGTGCTGAACAAACAAGTCCGATCCATGGAGGCCCCACCTCATAACTTACAGGACTTAAATGATCTGCTGCTAATGTCTTGGTGCCAGATACCACAGCACACCTTCAGACAGTGGTAGAATGTAACTAAATACATTTACTTAAGTAGTGTACTTAAGTACAAGTTCAAGGTACTTGTACTTAACATGATTATTTCCATTTTATGCATTGTCTACTATATCTACACTATATAATTGAGGCAAATATTATACTTTTTACTCCACTTTATTTGTCTGACAGCTTTAGCTATTAGTTACTTTGGAGATTACAATTTTTCATATCCCTCCTATCCAGTGAAAACTGCATATATCCATATGTGGTGATTTTGAATGTTTGTGATAAACTGAAGGATTAAGTGTTTCTTTATGGGCTGAGAATATTGTCCTACTTATTAAGCTAAATAAACTATTTAATAACCCTCTTGGATTAGCTGGAAAATGCATTGTCACAAAGAAGAAATCAGGGCTGTTTTTCTGAGCTCATGAAAAGCTGATTTTTTTAGAGATATGTGGTTCCCACAGGACAGGGATGCTACAAACATATCATGATTTTATAGAACACAATGCTTTGCTGTAGATTAAACTACCCAATGGTATATAAATTAATTAAAAATTAGCTCAATCTTAAACATCTACAGCTGTTAAATGCAACATACACATTAATGCAGCAATAATATTAATCCAAAACAAAGAGAGAGACCATTTTACTGCACAATGAGTACTTTTACTTTGATACTTTAAGTACATTTTGCTGATAATACTTGCATAATTTGCCTTAAGTAAGGTTTTGAATGCAAGAGTTTTACTTGTAGTAGAGTATTTTCATAGTGGGCTATCAGTACTTTTACTTAAGCAAAGGACCTAAATAATTCTTCCACCACTGCCTTCAGAGGTCTTGTGGAGTCCATGCCTCGACAGAGCAGTTTTGACAGCACAAAGTGGACCTACACGATATTAGGTAGGTGGTTTTATGTTATGTTATGTTATATGTTATGTTATGTTATGGCTGATTGGTGTATTGATTTCATAAAATAAGATCTACATACAGAGAATGCAATTACCCTGCAAATGGCATGGACCCCCTGCCAGAACCCTTTCCCCTTGGAAATGCATTTATAGTACAGACCTTTCTGTAAGGGTTCCAATCCACTGGGTACTCACTTCCACTATTCCCCCTGCAGAAATGCCTTTATCCAGATGCATGAAAAAATGCCTTTTTCTTTTGATTCCTCTGTTTTAATAACATGATTTATGCTCAAACTCTTTCTGTACTTTCTGCAGTTTTATCTTTATTGCACCAGAAACTGGAATTCTGATGTGGCTTATTGCTGGTTATCATGGGAATCTGGCAGAGGGGTAACACCTGTAGGATTCATGTTAAAGCTAGGGTTTACTAAGATCTCTTTGTTCAAGAGGGGAAAAATCATGTTGTATATAGTTGGCACATGAAAGACAAAACAGGGGTGGATACAAATTATTTTATGGTCTGCATTTTTTTGGTGGCCTATGATCAATGAAGCCTGCAATTATTTGGAATAGGATCAGTTCCAGATGAGATTCTGTGAAATGTCAGCCTCTTGCAAGATGAATAACAACCATAAAGACAGTGTTCCATAGAGGAACACTAATCACAGATAACCTTTTATTTCATAAGATCTGGGGATAAGATTGTTTAACATTACAGGTTAATGACAAAATGCTCTCTTTACATTGCCAAAATGCACACACATCTTTGTATTGAAAGCAAAGGAGAAATTTTCTTCTCAAAGAAATGTTAACATTAAAATATGACATATACTGCCTGGTCAAAAAAAAAAAAGTCACACTAATATTTTGTTGGACCACCTTTAGCTTTGATTACAACATGAATCCACTGTGGCATTGCTTTCGACAACCTTATACAATGTAACAACATTTATTTCTGTCCAGAGTTGCATTAATTTTTTTGCCAAGATCTTGTGTTGACAACAGGAAAGTTGAACCACTGACCAATTGAAGCAACCCCAGATCATAACACTGCCTCCAGAGGCTTGTACAGT
>JAOTRR010088614.1:0-10002 GCA_028570945.1 Gogo arcuatus
GTGCATGGGCACGGGCAAGGACTCAGGTATCAGCATGGGCACGGGCAAGGACTCAGGTATCAGCATACCTGCCAGCTCACTCATCTCTCGTCCCGTCAAGTTTTCTGGTAAGACTTCCTTTTATAAAGGGTTTTTTTTTCTACAATGCTCCCTGTATTTCACTGGTCAGGTGAGAATCACAGATCAACAAAATATTGCACTGTTTCTCAACCTACTCACTGATAAAGCTCTGAAATGGGCAACAGCAGTGTGGGAAGAAGGTGCCGATTGTCTATCCTCCTGTGACAGATTCATTGAACTATTTTGAGTCTTTGAACACAATTCCTAAGGGAAAGAAGTTGGGGTACAGCTGCTCTCTTATAAAGCAGGGGAAACGACGTGCTGCTGAATATGCTCTGAGGTTCCGTACTCTCGCTGCTGGAAGTGGGTGGAATGAGCCGACCCTTAAAGCTGCTTTCCGCCAAGGTCAGAATGCTGAGGTGCTCATGGAGCCAGCATGTCATGACAATCAAGTCTCCCTCGACTCGCTCATTAACCTGGCTATTCACCTGAACAACCTCATTTAGAACCAACCATTGCTCCAGGCAGTAGCCAACCTCCCAAGTGTTGCAGAACACCCTGACCCCTGCAGATCACCTGTGCAAAGCTGAGCTTCACCAAACATGAATGAAGGTGAAAGGAGAAGTTATGTTTCTATTGTGGGGTCTCCAATCACTTCATGTTGCAGTGCCCCGGTAGACGGAGGAACCCCACTCCACCTCCTTCAGCTGAGAGAACATCCACTCCATCAAGTGCCCCCTCAGTGAGTTTGTCTAAATACTTATCTACCCAGTCATTCACGCTTGATATTCAGATAAGGCACTCAGGATCTGCCTTTGTTCTCTCAGCCCTGATTGACTGCAGAGCTGCTGGCAACTTCATTGACCATGACACCATGCTGAAACTCCAGCTTCCCATACAACCACTCCAGCATTCCCTGAAAATCAAGGCCATTGATGGAGAACTCGTTGGAACTGGTATTGTCATGCTGTGTACCAAGCCCCTCATACTTCAACTCAGCACTTTGCACTATGAGTCCATCTCCTTCCTGGTCACAGTCACTACCAAGTACCCAATAATCCTGGGGTTTCCCTGGATGCAGCAACATGACCCCCAAATCTCATGGCAGGACAGAGAGATCACAAAATGGTCCAAGCTATGTTTACAGCACTGCCTGCAATTCCCCCATGTCAGCACTGCATCCACCATGGTGGAGAGTTCTAACCTTTCTGTCACTACACTCATCCTGAAGGTCTACCACAACTTCAATGAGGTCTTTAGTAAGACTAAGGCTAGTGGTCTGCCACCCCATAGACCATACAATTGTGCCATTGAACTCCCAGGCACCTCTCTCCCACACAGTTGCATCTATCCATTATCCCTCACTGGACAGCAGACCATGGAGACTATGTACAGGACGCCCTTCAGCAGGGTTATATCCGTCCATCCACCTCACCTACTACTGTTTTTCTTTGTGGACAAAAAGGGGGTGGAGGTCTTGCATTGACTACAGAAGTCTGAACCAAATCACCATCAAGTATCCCTATTCCCTGCCTCTAGTTCCCTCAGCCTTGGAACAACTTCGCTCAGCAAAAGTGTTCACTAAGCTGGATTTACACAGTGCATACAACCTGGTGTTCATCCATCAGGGGGATGAGTGGAAGACTGCCTTTAGCACCATTTCTGGCCACTTTGAGTATTGGGTCATGCCTTATGGGCTCTCTTGTGCCCCCTCAATCTTTCAGTGTCTGATTAACAACATGCTGAGAGATGTGCTGAGAAAATTTGTCATCACTTATATAGATGACATTCTTATCTACTCACCCTCCCTTTACAGCCATATAACCCATGTGAAGAAAGTGTTGTCATGTTTCCTTGAAAACCAACTCTACATCAAAGCAGAAAAGTGTGAATTCCACATCACCAAGATTTTGTTCTTGGGTTATATCATTAGTTCAGAGGGAGTTGCTATGGATGAAACCAAGGTGATTGCAGTAACCACATGGCCAACTCCCATGACTGTGAAGGAGCACCACCATGTTCTGGGCTTCATGAACTTAGAGCCATGAACTTAAAAACTAAGGTATGAACTTATGAGTAAGCCATGAACTTAGAAACTATAGGCGGTTCATACAAGGATTCAGCTCCCTTGCCACCCCACTCACTGCTCTTCTCAAGATGGGCCCTAAACACCTGAAGTGGAATCAAGCAGCTGAGGAAGCCTTTTGCAGACTCAAAACTGGCTTACCACAGCCCCATCCTCAAGCAACCTGACCCTTCCAAGCCCTTCATCATAGAGGTAGATGCCTCAGAATCAGGAGTGGGAGCAGTGTTGTCTCAAAATTTGGTGAAAAGCCCAAACTTCATCCTGTCACCTTCTATTTAGAAAAAAACTGTTCCTTGCCAAGCAGAACTATGAGATCAGGAACTGAGTTATTGGCTGTTAAATTAGCTCTGGAAGAATGGCGTCATTGGCTGGAGGGACCAGTTCATCAATTCACCATCTTCACCGACCATAAAAATCTAGAGTACCTAAAGACAGCCAAAGGCCTGAACCCACGCCAAGCCCACTGGGCCCCATTTTTCACCCAATTCAGCTTCACACTCTCATATAGACCACGCTCCAAGAACACTAAGGCCGACTCTCTGTCCCATATTCACCACTCTGACTCACCCAACCAAGGTCACGAGTCCATCCTTCCTCCCACCTGCTTCATACAAGCCATAACATGGGAATTTGATGGAGAGATTACAAGCTCCACACATCAGGTGCCCTCTGTCTGTCCACCAATATAACCTTTGTTCCGAGTCACCACCAAGGCAAGCTCATCACATGGGCCCACGCTGCTCCAGCAATGGGTCACAGTGTGTGTCCAAGCCAAGGTGCCCCGCACTTTCCCAGCTAGTAAACTCATGCCACTGCCTTCCTCCCAATGACCATGGTCCCACATCACCATTGATTTCATAACTGACCTCATATCCAAAGGGAACACTTGTCATGGTGGTTATTGACAGGTTCTCCGAGTCGTTATGCTTCATTCCCCTGTCTGGGCTCCCCACAGCTTTTGAAACCTCCAAACTGATTTTCAACCATGTGTTTGGATACTTTGGGATACCAAAGTACATTGTCAGTGACCATGGCACCCAGTTCACATCACAGGTATGTTCAAGCTTCATGGAGAAGCTCTGTTAGCCTCAAATCAGGTTCCCAACCACAAGCCAACAGTCAGGCAGAGAGGGCCAACCAAGAGACAGGATGTTTTCTACAGTCATTTTGTTCAGAGAATCAAGAGGATTGGACGCAGTTCCTCCCGTGGGCCGAGTATACCCACAATTCCCTGCATCATTCTGCCACACACTTAACTTAATTCCAATGTGTGCTTGGTTAAGAGCCACCTCTGTTCCTGTGGAATGCTACTCCCACATATGCACCCACCGTAGATTAATGGTTTAAGCAGAGTGAGCAAGTGTGGGAGAGCACCCACCAAGGTTTGGAACAAGTGGCCCAACAGACCAAGCACTTTGATGACTGCCACCGAGGAGAAACTCCTCAGTATAACCCAGGTGATCGGGTTTGGTTGTCCACTAAGGACATCAGCAACACGCAGGGATACAGAAAGCTCAATGCCAGAAAAATCGGCCCCTACAAGATTCTCCAGTGTATAAATGAGGTACACTACAAGCTAGACCCGCCACCTCACTGTTGACCCTTCTCACACATTTCATGTATCATGCCTAAGACCTGGTTATCCTTGGACCACTAGCTACAAACGCCCCCCCACCACACCACCTGCACCCCTTGATATTGATGGACAACCAGCTTACATCGTAAGAACAATCCTCAACTCATATCATAAGGAGGACAAACTGGAGTGTCTGGTGGACTGGGATGGTTACGGTCCTGAGGAGCAATGCTGGGTCCCAGCATGTGACATCCTAGATCCCCTATTATGCCAAGAATTCCATGCTAAGTATCCTGAAAAACCAGGCCCTCATCCCCAGGGTGGTCCAAGAAAGGTTTCCGCTCCCAGAGTGAGCTCCTTGCAGGGGTTTCTGTCATGCATTTAATGGAATCCATGCAGAACTCCATTTCCCAGAATGCACCACGACCTTTAAACATGGCCTCCATGGACTAAAACTCCCAACACACACATATCTGCATGCTCAGTCACCTGACTATTGATTACACCCAACTGTTTCCAATTATGCTCACATCCTATATAAGCATACTCCATACAAAGACTCATTGCAAAGTAACGCTCAATGTGCCTTTACCTGACTTACCAAGCCTTTGTATTTTGTGATTGATATTCTGTTTTTTCTTCTCTCTTTGCTTCCTGTTTTTTGTATTTTTCCTGATTCATGTTGTTTGCTGTTTGCCTGACCTTTGCCTGTTTTTTGACATTGTTTTTGCCTCACATTTTGGACCTGTCTGAATGAGTTTTAATAAAACTTCTTACTGCAGTTGCATCCACTTACGACCTGCATCCGTGACAGTAATTTTGATACACTACATACCAAAAAGATTGGAGGCCTCTACCACCCATTTTGAATGCAGAATTGGAAATAATATTCCATATTAAGTAGGGCTGTCAAAATTAACGCGTTAATCGTTGCGTTTAATTTAAAATATTTAATGAGTTAAATTAAATTAACACAATTAATGCAGCTGCATTTTGTTTACTTCCTGTGTGGGGGCTGACCTATGACACGGATGCCGCAAAACTCATCCTAGCCAGAGACAATCCCTAGCGAAAGATGGAGACGAACTGTGAAGGAGTTTTAGGCGGAAAGTTTCAATATAAAAAGTTGCCTGATGGAACCATTGAGAAAACAAAAATAATTTGTACAGTTTGCAAAGCCGAATTCAATTATCACAGAAGTACCTTGTCTTTAAAATATCACCTTAACGCAAAACACCCTATGGAAACCATCTGTACTGCCCGCCAGTCTACATTACAGTAGTGTGGTATTTGTGGGCAAATAAGTAAACCAGTAAGTGAAAAGATTACCAATGCTTTGGCTACTTGAATAGCTAAAAAGCTCATCCATGCCCTCACTGCCACCCAACAGAACCAGCACCAGGTGCTGATCGCACTGCGCAACGAGCAGGAGCAGCGCTTCGAAGCACTACTGCAGGCCTAGCAAGATTCCAGGCATTCCAGAACCTGCTCGCATCGGCGGGTACCCCAGCCGCAGTGTCAGCGGGCTCCCCCCACGTTATGCTGACGAAGATGGAGCCTTACAATGACCTGGAGGCCTTTCTCGCTCTCTTTGAGCAAGCTGCGGAGGCATGGGGTGGCCGGTGGAGCAGCGAGCGGTGCGCCTACTGACACTCCTCACCGGAGAAGCACAGCTCACCGCACAGCAACTACCCCCAGATAGCAGGCTGGAGTATCCGGCCTTGAAGTGAGCTATACTACAATGCGTTGGCCGCACCCCTGAGTAACATCATCAGCGCTTCCACGCGCTGACTCTTGAGCAGGTCGGCTAGCCATTAGCATTCAGCCAGCAGCTCTGGGATGCCTGCTGGCAGTGGATAAGGGAGGAAGATCGCGATGCTGAGGGTATCATCAACGCGGTCGCACTGGAGTAATTCATCGCATGGCTGCCAGGAGGAACAGCTGAGTGGGTCCAGTGCCACCACCCGGCATCACTGGAGAAAGCCATCGCTCTGGCTGAGGGCCATCTGGCGGCGGTTCTGGCGGCAGGTGGGCAGCCTGCCTCTCCTCTCCCTCCCCCACTTCCTCCCACCCCTTCCCCTGTCCCTGCACCATGGAGGTGAGGGTTGACTCTCCTGCAGCTGGCTTGCTGAACCTGTGGTCCCTCCCTCCCCTCTTCCCCTTGTGTTTCTGTGTCTCCTCCCCCTCAGGTGAGTGATCCCCGAGCCACCGGTGCAGAGATGAGACCTGGGCTGGTGTGCTAGTGCTGCAGGGAGCCTGGGCACTTCCAGGACCAGTGCCATGCAGTGGAGGCGGGGGCAGTGGTCCGGATCTCTGACATGCCAGAGACTACCCCGATCGAGCTGGAGCATACCGCATACCAGTGAGTATCCAAGGGGGTGCCTACCACGAGTTGGTGGATTCAGGCTGTAATCAGTCCTCCATCCACCAAAACTTGGTGCAAGGCGAGGCATTGGGTACAGCGCGTTTGGTGAAGGTTCTGTATGTACACTGGGATGTTCACGAATACCCACTGGTGTCTGTCCGAATCCAATTTCTGGGGAAAAATCATAGTGTGGAGGCAGTGGTTAGTCCACACCTCACCCACCCACTAATCCTGGGAACAGATTGGCTGGGGATTAAGTGTTTGATGGAGCGAGTAGTGGTGGGTGGGTCCTGCAGTAACAAGTCACAGGGGGATCCTAGCGTAGCATTGGCCGGGAAAGCTGTCCCAGAGTCATCTACATCAGCTCAGTATCATAGCGACACAGAGAGAGTGGAGCGCCCCAGCCCTCTTTGCTCTCTTGGGGAATCCGAAGAGGATTTCCTTCTAGAGCAGGCACGGGATGAGACTCTGCGGCATGCTTTTGACCAAGTGAGAGTAATCGATGGTCAAACCCTCCAGCCCAATGTTGTGCTCACCTGCCCGTACTTTTCAGTAATTAAGGATAGGTTGTATTGAGTGACACAAGACACTCAGACCAGCGAAAAAGTGACACAGTTGTTGGTCCTAAAGAGCCGCAGGAACTTGTATTCCATGTGGCTCATTATAACCCTATGGCAGGACACCTAGGGCAGGATAAAACACTGAACCATCTCCTGACCCATTTCTATTGGCGAGGGATTTGTGGGGATGTCCGCAGGTGGTGTGCGGCGTGTCGCGAATGCCAGTTGGTGAATCCCGCGGCCACTCTAAAAGTGCCATTGCGCCCTCTTCCCCTAATCTAGACCCCCTTCGGGCGAATTGGCATAGATCTCATCAGGCCATTAGATTGGTCTGCACAAGGGCATAGCTCCATTTTAGACCTAGTGGACTATGCAACACGATACCCGGAAGCAGTACTGCGTAACTTTTCTACACGTAATGTCACAGAGGCACTATTTAAAATTATCTCCCGAGTCAGGATTCTGACAGAAATCCTGACTGATCAGGGCACTATGTTTATGTCATGCACCTTTTGTGAACTCTACAAGTTGCTGAGGGTTAAATCAATCTGCAGGTGCGTCCCCAAATTGACAAGACCGCAGCAACTGTGACCTGTCCAAGGCCCAAGACCAAAAAGGGGGTGAGACAGTTCCTGGGGCTGGCTGGCTATAATCGTAGGTTTGTGCCTAACTATTTGTTTGTCACCAGTCCGCTGACTGATCTCACTTAAAAGGGGGCACCAGATCCGGTCCAGTGGATGGAGCCATGCCAACGGGCTTTCACCCAGGTAAAGACTGCACTGTGTGGTGGGCCACTCTTACACTCCCCTGACTTCTCTCTCCTCTTTATTTTGTAGACTGATGCATTGAACAGAGGGCTGGGGGCCGTTTTGTCCCAGATGGTGGAGGAGGAGGAGCGCCCGGTGCTGTACATTAGCCACAAACTCTCGGTGCAAGAGACTTAGTACAGCACCATTGGAAAGGATTGTCTGGCCATCAAGTGGGTGGTCCTCACCCTCCAGTACTACCTGCTGGGGTGCTCTTTCACCCTCTGTTTGGACCATGCCCCGCTCCAGTGGCTCCACTGCATGAAGGATGCCAATGCATGGATCACCCATTGGTATCTAGCTCTGCAGCCCTTTAAGTTCAAGGTGGTTCACAGGCCTGAGTCAAGCAGTGGGGGTATGTGGCAGCGGGGGCATGGTCAAGCGCCAGTTTGTGAATGGAGCGCAAGGCTGGGGAAGGTGAGTGGCAAAACAATCACACCTGTGTCAAATTAATGGTGTGTGTGTGTCTTGCAGTGACAGCCGAGGGCTTATATGGCGGGAGGAAGCAGAGATGAGGAGGGAGCTTTCCTGCGCACCGTGTTTGTATGTGTGAGCATGTGTGTGAAAGAAAGTGACTTATTGCAAACCTGAAAAGCTTAAATAAAGTTACCAGCGTAACTAACCCGCCTGTCCCAGTGCTTCAGTGTCCCACTTCTCCCAACGAAAGTGCTACAGTGTAATAATTCAGAAGTGATTTCTCTAACTTTGTTTGTGATTAAATAACTGAGAGTCAGGCTCCAGACTTTATTCCAGGGAATATTCTCTACTATGTTATTCCAATTTGTGATTATGTAGGGAATTGTGACAATATCTGTCTGTACATCCATCCATCTAGTTGGGGATGGGGCTTCCTCTATTGCTCTCACCTTGCTGTCCACCGGATGTAAGCCATCAGCATCTACCTTGTGACCTAGGTACTCGACTTCATCATGCAGAAATACACACTTACATCTGTGGAGTTGCAGGCCAACTTCTTTCAATCAAGTACTTCATCCAGTGTTCTCAGGTGCTCTGCTTCATGTCTCCCATTCAGTAGAATATCATCCAAATACACAGCTACCTGGGGTAGGCCCTGCAGGCTCTCCATTGTTCTTTGAAAGATTGCTGGCACTGATGAAACTCCAAATGGTGGCCTATTATATGTGAATAGGTCTCTATATGTGTTTATTGTTAGGTACATTTTGGATTCGTCATCCATCACAATTTGTTAGTAGGCATGGCTTAAGTCAAGCTTGGAGAACTGTCCCTCCCCCTAGTGTATTGAAAAGGTCTTCGACACGGGGGATCGGGTAGTGCTCTAGTGAGGAGACCCATTTTACTGTTAGGTTGTAGTCACCACATATCCTGACCGAACCATCCGGCTTCAAAACAGGGACTATGGGTGCTGCCTACTCAGCGTATTTAACTGGTGATATGATGCCCTCCTTTAACAGCCCGTCCAGCTCTTCTTCCACCTTGGCCCTCATGGCATATGGGACAGAGATGATAGAATGATATGGGACAGAGCATGGACAATTTGGGGAGGGCTTCAGCAGAAACCTGAGTTGTTGCTTTCATGCCTTTCAGCAAGCCTAGTTCTTTTTTTTGAAAACTTCCTCCTTTTAATAAGTACTTCCTGTAGTGTCTGTGCCTCTGTGCTTTTTAATTTCATCCCACTTCAGCTTCATGGCCCCAACCACCCTCTTCCTAGTAAGCTAGGTCCTGCTCTTTTCACCACCAGCAGAGGTAATGTCTTCACCTGCTTTGCATGTTTTACTTCCACATCTACTACACTAATTTTCTCATGTGTATGACTTCAGCAAGAGTTTGGTTTGTTTTATTTGTGAGCGTTGTTTGCTTCCCACATCTCATTGAACTTGTTCTCGTTCATTAAACTCACACTGTATCCTGTATCAATGTAAAAGTTCACTGTTTTCTTATTCACTTCAAAAGGCTTCACTCCCTGTATTGTTTCTGTTTTCATGCAGGCTAATGTGAATGCATCCTCTGATTTAGAACTACTGTCACCATCATCTGCTCTCTCGCACCTTGTGTGAATGATGTGGGCGTGAGCTGTGCTCAGCTCTGGGGACTTTGTTTTCACTAGCGCGTGCATCCTCTCTTGTTCAATTACAGCAAGCTTAAGTGATATGCCCTATTTTTCCACAACAGTGACACTTTGCATCTTTAAACTTGAATTCAGGCTGCACTGTGTTGTTTTCCGTGACATGAGTAGCATTCTCTCAGTCTCTGATAAGTATTTTTGTTGAATCTCTCACTACCGTGCCCTCTGTCTTCACTTGGTTACATGCTACTTTTGTTTGCAGGTCTTGAATATTTTTGCTAGTGGTTTCGGCAGCTACAGCAATCTTGTATGCTTTCTCAAATGTCAGATCTGTTTCAGCTAGCAAGCATCTTTGAATCCTAGGAAGGTAGTACATTGTGATTAGAAAAGAAGGAGCTGCATTACAGGTAGACATTAATGATTTTATTACGCGTGGATCACCCGTTGGTATCTACAGCCTTTTAAGTTCGAGGTGGTCCACAGGCCGGGGGCGCAGATGGTGGTG